>PVIR01025755.1:0-24585 GCA_004026965.1 Petromus typicus | reverse complement strand
TTCTATGAATGAGCACATGGTCTATTTTGGAGAATGATCCATGAGCAGCTGAGAAGAATGTATATTCTGACTTTGTGGGGTGAAATACTCTGTAGGCATCTATTAAGTCCATTTGCTGAAGAGTCTGGTTGAGCTCAAGGATTTCCTTAGTGACTTTTTGTCCAGTCGATCTGTCTCTTTGTGACAGTGGGGTATTGAGATCCCCTACTATTATTGTATTGGAGTTGATGTGGTTTTTCAAGTCCGTTAGTATTTGTTTTATATAGTTGGGTGCATTAGAATTTGGAGCATAGATATTTAAGATTGTGATTTCTGTCTCTTGGATTTTTCCCTGAACTAAAAGATAGTGTCCATCTTTATCTCTCTTTATTAGTTTTGGCTTGAAGTCTATTTTGTCTGCAAATAAAATTGCCACTCCTGCTTTCTTGCTGTTTCCAGTCGCATGGAGTATTGTTTTCCATCCCTTTACTTTTAGTCCATGGGTTTCTTTCTGAATTAGGTGTGTTTCTTGTATACAGCAGATTGTAAGATCTTGCTTTTTGATCCACTCTGCCAGTCTGTATCTCTTAATTGGCGCATTGAGTCCATTGACATGAATGGTTATGACTGATATAGGTAAATTTAGTGCTGCCATGTTTTCCTGTTCTTGGCTGTGTTATTCTACTTCTGCCCTTTCCCCATCAGTTTCTTGTTTGGTCCCATGGGTTGACTCGGTTAGGTCTCATGGATTTGTAACTTTCCTTATTTTTCTCCAAGAGATTCTTTAAAATGTTTTGGAGCACAGGTTTTGTATTTGTGAAGTTTTTCAGGTGTTCTTTGTCATGAAAGTATCTTATTTCCCCATCAATTTTGAAGGATAGTTTTGCAGGATACATCAGTCTGGGTTGAAAGTTGTTTTCCTTTAGGGCTTGGAAGACCTCACTCCAGGCTTTTCTTGCATTGAGTGTTTGAGTTGAGAAGTCCGCTGTGATCCTGACGGGCTTCCCTTGGAATGTAACTGTTTTCTTTTCTCTGGCTGCTTTCAGTATTTCATTCTGTTTTTGGATATCTGCGACTTTTATGAGGATATTCCTAGGTGTAGATTTTTTCATGTCATGGGCATGTGGCGTTCTGTATGCTTCATATATTTGTATGTCCGATTCTTTCCCTTTTTCTGTGAAGTTTTCTGCCATTATCTGTGTGAATAGCTTTTTGATGTCTTTAGCATTGTCTCCTGCTTCCTCAGTGGCTCCAATCAATCTTATGTTATTCTTCTTTGAATCGTCTAGGAGGTGTTAGATTGACTTTTTATTATCGCTTGCTTTTTTTCATAGATTATGCCTTTCCAGTTCATTGGCTGAGATCCTGTCTTCTAGGTCTGAAATTCGGTCTTCTGCCAAATTCATTCTATTGCACAAACTTTCATTTTCTTTCTTAATTTCCTGGGCTTCTGCTTGTAGGTGTTTAAAAGGTTCCATTGCTTTTGTTATCTTGAATTCTATCAACTCCATGATTTCCTCTTTAGCTTTATTAATCATCATGTTGACAGTGTCCAAAATCTCTGCTTTCATCTCAGAAATCAGTTCTGATTTCCATTTTACTAGATCTGCTTTGGTTACCATTTCCGAGGACCCTGGAGACTGGACTTCAAACTTCTCTATTTCCCTTCCCCCTGTGTTACCTTGAGGTGAGGATCTTTGTGTCTGAGACTTTGAGTGTTTCCTCATCTCTGACCTGCCCTGTTTTCTGGCACTGTTTGTTGCAAGTCACTTTCCTCCTAATAGTTAGGAACCTTAAAATAGCAGTGCTTCCTGGGTTGTTCTTTGCAGTCTGTATTGGGACCTAAAGAAAAACCCCTAGTTCTGGCACACCATATGAGGCACTCAATCAATACAGTGAGAACACCTTCTCCCATCTGCTTTAGAGGCAGGAAGGCTCTGGCTCCTGAAGTGCTACAATGGCGCTGCCTGAGGTTCCAATGGGCCTGCCTGCTCACCAGTACAGGGTCTCTGGGCTCACTTGTGCAGTTGGCCTGGAGGCCAGTAGGCTGTAGGCCCTGTGCAGCTGCAATGGTAGGGGCTGATGTTCCAACAGACCCACCTACTCACCAATACAAGGTGACTGGATGTGCTTCTGCAGTTGCCGTGGAGAAAGTCACACTCTGACCTGCTAACCTCAGTCCCTGGGCGCTCTTCCACTGTGGGCCTGGAGGCCAGTAAGCTCCAACCCTGGTGCAGATTCGGTGATGCAGATTCGGTGGCACAGTCACCGTTTCCCGAGCTGCCCACTGCTAACCTCATTCCCTGGGCGCTCTTCCGGCATGGGCCTGGAAGCCCAAGTTGACAGTCTTTTTAAAACAGCACAGTAAATGTTGCCCCTACAGAGAAAGTGTTGAAAGCTTTCTCTTTAAGATCAGAAATAAATCAAAGATATTAAGTATTATACCTTAGATCCTCACCAATAGAGCAGGATAACAAAAAGAAAATGCAAATCTATAATAGGAAGAAACACAGTCGTCATTATTTGTAGAAGATATGCTCATCTACATAGGAAAGCCAAGTATTCTACAGAGAAATTACCAGAATGAACAACATATTTTAACAAGTTTATTGGATCAAAAATTAATATAGAAAAGTACCTTAAATTAGCAGCAATCAATTGAAATTTTTACAAAATATTATTTTATAGCAATAATAAAAATATATAGACTACCAAAGAATAAATTTAACAAGCAATGTAATCCTTTTATGGAAACAATACTTTGATGGACAATAACAAATGCCTAAGTAATGAGGGTGGTATATCATGTACCAAGAGAGGAAGATATAATAGCTTAAAGATGTCAACACTACAAATTCATGGTTCACCTTTTATCTATATAATAAATGCCATTCCAATATAAGTTCTAATGTATTTTTTCATGAAATTTAGTAAGTTTCTTCTAAAATCTATATGGAATGAAGCAGAGAAGGCAACGAATAGACAGAACAAGGAGAAAACAAATGTCAAGATAGTAGTATATTAGTTTTGCATTATTATGGAAAAATATCTAAGAGCAACATAGAAGAAATGTTTATTTGGGTTCATTGTTTCAGAGGTTTCAGTTCATGGAAAGCTGGTTTCATTGTTGTGGGCCTAAAGAAAGGCAAGATATCAAAGTGAGAAGGTGGGTTGGGCACAAGACATATCCTTCAGAGGTACATCTCTGGTAGCTTACTCCCTCTACCTAGGTCCTACCTTCCAAGGGTCTATGCAGCTAAGAATCTGTGAACTCACCAACGGATTGATCCACTTGATGAAGTAAGAACCAAATCCCTTCAGATGACAACCAAGCCTTTAATACAATAACTTTGGATTTGAGCCATAACAGTAGAGTTGAACTCAACCATAGCAGTGATCACATTAAATGTAAATGATCTAAATAGACTCAAGAAAAAAGCAGAGATTTTTCAGGTTGGTTATAAAAGCCAGATCCAAATATATGATGTTTACAAAATTCCACTTTATGGGGCCAGGAACCTGCCTTGCAAGCCCAGGGTCCTGGGCTCAATCACCAGTAACTAGATACAACAATGCCAGGTGTGGTGACACACCCATCAGCAATCAGTACCACATACCACAGTGACCAGCATGATAGCTCATGCCTGTAATGTCAGCACTTGGGAGGCAGAGATAAGAGGATTGCTGAGTTCAAGGCTGAGTTTAGGACCAGCCTGAACTACAAAGTGAGACCCTGTCTTAAATAACTAAAAATATCCAAAAATTCCACTTTAAAGATTCAATTAGATTAAATATTAAAGAATAGAAAAATAGTGTGATAAGCAGAAGAAATCTATGTGACCTGAAAACATCCTCAAAGCAGTCAGATCAGCAACTGTAAACCTCTCCTCACTTTGCTTCTTGGTTCTCAAAGATCATTGTCCTTCCTGATTTGATGTACATTGTCTTTAAAATTATTGTTTCAATTTTTGGGTTATTTCAGGTGGGAGGGTAAAGATGGTTATATTACTCCAACGTAGACAGCCACAGAAGTCTCCTGGAGGTATTCTCAAAAAAATTTGTTTGTTTCCTCAAGAATCCTAGGTCACCTACACATACGAAGAGTACAACAGGAGCACAAGAAGCCCACATATATGTGAAAACCATAGCAGGAAGCGAGGAGCCTCTGCCTGACACTTCCCATCCTCCAGAAGAAATAGAGAGAAGGAGTGGACTGTGGTGGCTTATACCTAGAATAAGCCTGGAATGAAGTGGCTTAGGGAAGGGGCAGCTCTGGAGCTGAATGGGGATAAAAACCCAGGGATTTGTACTTGAAGAAGACCAAGCTGCTTCCTAATGAATTCCTGTTTCATTTGTAGATGTGAAACACTTTTGGGTTGATTGGTCTCTGTGGATGATTCTAGTGAGGTTTGTTCTGACTATGAACGATCTGTTGTTTAATAAGCAGTGAAACACTTTTGCTGTACATCCCGTTGGAACTCCTCAGCTCCTGTACTGACTTCAGTGGAAATGAGTCTTTGTGGTTTTGGGAAAAGGGCTTAGTTTCTGACTGTGTTGCCTTTTTTCAGGCCTGGTTTCTGTAGGGATGTTGGCCAAGGTCAATCCAGTAGAAGTTAAAAAAACGAAACTTATGTGAAATGAGCAGGGGGAGTCATTTCTTACTTCCTCAGTCTAATGCTCCCCAACTGAGCTATTTTAGCTCTCCGTTTCTTATTTCCAAATATCTCAGAATAAAAGATCACATGGAGCCACACATTTCCTGACTATAAGGCAGGATATGGCTGGGTTGGGTCATGCAGCAACTGAAAGAAGTCAGACTTTCCAGGGAGCCAGTTGTAGGACTTTGGGAGAAGTCAGCTGGCCTCTTTAAGCCTCACTCTTTGGTTTTGTCCAGGAGGAGATTTATAATACTTATTTTATGTGATTATCAGAAAGATTAAAGATGAAATAAAGGAAAGTGTTTACCACTTAGTAAGTACTAAAAATATTAGGTCTCTTTCCACACTTACTTTTCTTTATTCTTCCTGGAATTACTTGTCTGATAAACTCAAAGCACTCACCTTCAATACTTGTTACTCATATTTACAAGGTCACCAAGGAAATCTTTATGTCAACCATCTTCCATGGCCCTCAATCCAAGTTAATGACATTTAAAATTAATTCTAGATGGATATTTAAAGGTATTTCCAGTAGTCTGTACAATTTTAAATCTAGATTTGAATGTGACATTATATGTGACCCAGCAAAAGCCAGGTTTTCACAAATTCCATGTTATTAGTACAGAGATCTGAGATATCACATTTATTCTTCAGGATGCTGAAGTTAAGGAGATTCATGTTTCATACTAAAATGACTTATTTACAGTGAAGCATTTTAAAGGAAGGGCAGTGTGTGCTTCATATGATAGTCCCTCAAATTATTTTTGAACTCCGTATCTTAAGTGTAGTTCCCAAGAATATCATTTATTTTATTTAAACATCTTCATCAGCAACAATGGCAGCAACAACAGAAGTCTTCGGAGAGAACAGGAATGCCTGAGCCCATGAGCAGCACTGCTGTTTTGCTTGCTGAGGACTCTCCAGGGAGGCTGACTGAAAAAGAAGACACTTTCTGGAATGGTATTGGGCTCATGAAGCATACTGGACAATCAGTTTGTCCTGCTTCACGTAAATAACTCCAGAACAGAGGGTCCTCTGACTTTTTTATTCCAGTCACACCCTTCCCCAGTGTTAAAGGCCTCTTTGCCCTCTTACCTTTCTTTTGCCTTCAATACTAACTTCATTTTCTCTATGACTTTGGATAAAATCCCTTCCTAGAATGTCAGATATCCCACCAGTCACTTGGCCCAGGAAACATGTCCTTTATCACCCCAACTTGTGTCTGTGATTAGAGAATATTTAGGGAAAGCAGTTCTGCAATGGATTGTCTGTGTGCACGTGTTTGTGTGTTTGTGTGTGGGTGCTTGTGTGCAGAGATAAACAATGGGAAGAGAAAATGAGTTGCTGTGAGAAATTACTAGAAATAAGTGCTTATGCATCCTATGAGAATTGAGAAAAGGCCCAAGTCCTTGAACTATCATGATGAAAAACTAGCAGGAAGAGAGATTAAAAGCATCAGAAGATCCCAGGAAGAAAGCAATGAACTGAGAGGTCGTATACCTGCCATCCAAGGGCAGCATGGACTGGCGTAGGCCACGCCTCTACCATGACTCCCATGGGGAGGTTTCCAGATAGGCTGGTGGCCTGTACTTGGCCACTGCCTTTCTGTGAGCCAGGCTGTCTGGGGGGAAGTCTAGTTTCCCCTCTGTAAGTCAGGCTGATATACTGGAAAACACTCCTGTCTCACACAGGGCCTCTAATTGTTCATAAATGTATGAAATACTAGACAACAGGTTGTATAAACCTATCACATGTCAACATCTGTTTTTAAAAGCTTGTCAAATTTAGTTTTATACTAAGCCCCATGAATTCAGTCCCTTTGACAAGCAGGTTTGGCTGTTTTCAAGCAAATGTACACACGAGTGCGGATGCCTTTACTTCTTACACATTGGGGAGGACCTTCTATGTACTGGAAACTCAGCTGTCGCCTTGACTTTGATACTGATAGGCACCAACTCTCATACAAATTGTTGATCACCTAGAGCCCCAGTTCTGTACTTATAAAATGGAAACTCTACAAGGTAGTTGTGAATCTGAACTGAACTATCTATATATGTCAATAAGCCTGTGGCCTGTAAGTTTTGATTTATATTTTGGGTCATTTATTTTAATTCTATTTATTATCTATGTTTAGAACATTTCAAATTGTTCCTACTAAAATAGTAAGGTTTAGTAAGACTGTGCTATATTTCTACTATATGCACAAAAAATTATTTTGGAATAAAATGAAAAATAAGATGGAATGTTATGGTTTACATCTAGATGTCCCCCTAAAGCTATATGTGATTACAATCAGAATTTTTGAAGAGTAATTGAATTGTGTGTGCTTATAGCTGACTTGCTGTTAGGAGCTGTGATCTGGTTGGAAAAGGTTGGTTCCTGGGAGGCACATGGCCCAGAAGGGCTCATCTCCCTCTCAACTCTTTCCTTTCACTCTCTGCTTCCTGGACACCATGCCTTGATCTGCTTCTTCTCTGCCATCCTCTGCCCTGTGGCCATATCAGAGCCACCCAGTTATGGATTTATACTTCTGCAAACTATGAGCCCAAATAACTCTTTTATTCCTTGAGTAGTGGGTGTCAGGTGTTTTGCCCAAGCAATGAAAGAAGGGGGACAGATTTTCCACTGTGACCCTATCATGTGGTTCAGAAGGCTTTGGAACTGGTTCAGGAGGAGTTTGGTAAGGTTTGTGAAGGCAGCTGGAGAAGGAGCTCTGGGCTGCTATAAACTGAGCTGGTTAAGAGATTCTGGTTAGAGAAATCCAGAATAGTGATACAGATTCAGATCAGAAAGAGAAGGCTGAGTAAGTTTCAGTTGGGAAGAAGGACTTCCTTGGGAGTTGGACCCCCAGATCATGTGTGCTACACTCTGACAGAAAATTTGTCTACATTTTGCTGATGTCCTAAGTCTGTGTGGGAAACTGAGATTAAAGGGTGGTAGACTGATATAATCTGGTGGAGGAAATTTCAATTTCAGCCTAATGTTAAGGCTGTGACATAGGTGTTGCTGTGGGATTTTTAGCCAGTTCTGAAGTAGTAATAGAAAATATTACCAAAGTTCGAAACATGAAGTATGCCCTAAAATTTTATTAAAGCTTTTCTGAAGCAAGAATCTCTTAACTAAATCTAAAAGACAAATAACAAAATGGGAGGATATATCGGAAGCATGTAACACATGAAATTAATCCCTGTGATAATAAAGGACCCCTAACAATTTTCTTGCAGCAGACTAGCAAAACATCACATATTTGAGTGCAACATAATCGGTGAAGTTGTGAGGGAAATAGTGTTCTCATACCTTCTGGTGGGAGTTTTTATGATGCAAGGCCTGTGGAGTGCAAACTTCCCCTACCTACCAAGTTCCAAAGCCTACATCTTTGATATTAAGATTCCTCTTTTCAGGAGTTATTTCAACACATGAAACTGGTGGAAGGACAAGGTTATTCACAGAACATTATTCATAAAAGCAAAAGACTAAAAATAACTCCTGTGTCGATCTGCAGGTAAATTATTAGGTAATGACAACACAGTCGTGAAGACATAATGCTGGTTAGATATAAAGAAGAGAACAAGGGACCACATTATGTACAGATAGAGAAGGAGCCCAGAATACGTTCTTTAATTAAAAGTATTATTTGAGAACAGTATAGAGAGTGTATTATCACTCTATGAGGGAAATATGGTGGAAGAATATCAATATTCACTTTTATATGCAGGGAATAACTCAGAAGAGATGAAAAGAAATAATGAAATGGAGAGGGAGGACAGAATGGAAAATGGAGATAGGAAGAAGACACTATTTTGTCCCTTTATCCTTTTGATATTTCAGTTAAGTGATGCTGCTGTCTATATATTGATGTGAACATAGAAATCATTTTAAACAGCTTTACACAGAGGCAATAAAAGTTTGCATTCGAAAAAGAAAATGATCTTTAGTTATCAGAATGTGCTCTCACAATAAAACTGCCTGAGAATTAGAGTTAATGAATATTTTAATTTTGTTACCCTATTAGATTTCTGTATAACTGAAGAAATAAGACAAAAAAAAATGCACCCACAGAAGAGCACAAAGTACAAACTAATCATCGTCCAATGTGAAATTCTGGTCACCAGCAAAAACAAAGACATAGGAACATGGGAGAAAAGGGCTGGAAGTCCAAGGCCTCGTATTCATTTGGAGTGTATTTAAAACCCACGCAGAGTGAATGTTCTAGAGTTTGAAGGAGTGCCTCAAGCTAAATTGAAGCTTTAGCTATAAACCTTACTGTGAACTGTTTTCTTCCATAGAACGACAGACATGTGGTATGACATACTCATAGACTAAGCTTATTGAAACCTATTGAAACTTTCATTGGTTTTACATTAATGTCATGTTTTTGTCTTTCTAATAAATACCTTAGGCAATGATAGAAAAGCTGCACAGGTAACAAAAGACTGACTAAATCACCTGCCTTTTTTCAAGAGTACAGCTGCAAAGTAACCCCAGAAATGTTTCTGACTACAGTGCTCTGCACCTATCTTGGGGGGAATCCAGGGCACGACATGCTCAAAGGACGGATACATCTGTCCTTCCTAGATGATGCACTTTCTGCTGTTGGGTAATGAATAAGCATTTTCATATGCACATGGCCAACACAGAATTTGCGGGGTTTTTGCATTATTATAAAGGAGAGCTTTGAAATGTCATCTTTTTCAAGTGAAGAAGTAAAGATTCTAAGAGAATCAACAACCTCTTCTTAGGCTGGCCTGTGTCTCACCTTGTTTCTGGATATTAATGTAATTTTAATGCTACCACCAAAACATGGCTAAGTCCTAGTTCAATAGTGTGAAAAGTGCCCTGGAAAAGTTCAATTGGATTGTGTGGAAAAGGGGCAGAGATGCTACTCTGCTGAGAAGATGAATCAGCAAATACGAGAACCTGTACACATGGCTCCCTCCGCTCCACCGCCCTGTTCTGTGTTTCTCTGCCCATCAGCGAGCCACAGGGGCTGTGCTTACCCCGCTGGAACCAGAAAGGCAAGAGGAGGAACACGGCAACTGGTTGTGGTTCAGGAAGCTGAGTGTCAAAGAAAATTCATGTTCTGAAGTTCCTTAAGAAAATAAGTATCATCTTGCAATATGTGGCAAGATGTTGTTAGTAGTCGATGTGAAAAGTTCTACCCTGAAGGGTCTTGAAGCCCAAGACCATCTGTTCTAAATGCTTTCTCAGTCCCCAAGCTAACCCTTTCTGTCACACATGCACATGCATGCACACACACACACACACACACACACACACACTCACACAAGCTTTGCACTGGCCATCTCAAAGTATCTAGAGACTTTTGTTCTCCTGTCGTTATACTTTCCACTTGCTAAAAATCTTCAAAACCATAGGCGAAGGCCATGGAATTTATACAAACAAGAAACACTGGGCTGGGGATTTAGCTCAAGTGGTTCCACATCTCCCTTGAGAGCACAAGGGCCCGAGTTCAATCCCTGGCACAGCAAAAAAAAAAAAAAAAAAAAAAAAGAAAAAAAAATAGTGCTATTATTTGATCCAGTTATTCCATGCCTTGGTACTTTCTTAAGAGAACTGAAGATGTTACATTATAGAGATACTTACTCATGTTTATTGTGGTACGATTCATAATAACTAAGCTATGGAAGCTGTCCAGGTGTCCCAGCAACCGACAAATGGCTAAAAAACATGTGACACACACCCAATGTGTGTACAACGGAATATTATTTAACCATAAAGGAGAAATTACTTCATTGGCAAGAAAAAATCGGGAACTGCAGATCACTATGTCACATGTAATAAATTAGCACAGATTAACACGTAATATATCTTTACTCATTTATGGAGAAACCTTGAAGTGGAAGGCAGACTTTAGAAGGTGGGATGGAATTTGAGGAAAAGAGAAGAGAAGGATAAGATGGGTAATGGGGAATAAAATGATTGAAACATGTCATATTGATGGATCAATATGCCAAAGTGAAACCCATTATTCTTACAACTAACATGCAGTAATAAAGTTTTCATTAAATGTAAGTGTAGAATAAAGATCATGAAAAATGTTTTTGTAACTAGAGCACAATAAAAATGATAAAATTTTCCAAAGATTTCTCCTGTTTCTTTCTTCTTTGAGAGAGATAAGTGCATTGTAGACTACACAAAAACTTCCCACTGGAGTCCCCAGACCTCCAGAGCCGCCACGGCCTCCCTCTGGATTTCACAGTTCCTCCACACCCAGGGTACTGTGCTGATGAGCACTTGTGGTGCTTATGCAATGGCACACTCGGAATGCTCAGCTGAAGAGAATAAGCGTGGCGGGTATGAAACACACCAGAGGACTGTTGCCAGTGACATAAGTGAATTGGCCATGAAGATGGGGGCTGTTGACTTTCTACAGGAGCTTGCTGCAGTTGGTTTTCCTGGTGCAAACTCGGTTGTTCTCCTTGGAGGAGGAGCTCGGGGCCTTCCTGTCACTGGCGATGGCTGCTACTGTCATCCGGAGAATTCTGATCTTCATCATGAGCATGACTTCCCAGCTCCAGTGTGGATCCCTCAGGCTGCGGACACAGGTCCTTCTCCCTTCCATCAGAGCTTTCCTGGTTTCCACCACCGGCCTTTGAGCCTTCCTGGTGCAGACTCTTGATATGGACAATCATGAGTGGGCTGTGGGCTGTGGGCTGTGGGCTGTGGGCTCCAGCCTGCTGGCTGGACTCACAGAGCACGTTTGCCTTGGACTCCAGGCTTTCAGCTGGACTTGTGCAGAACACTGTGCTGGGATCCAGGCCTTGGCTCAATTCTTTGGGTCTCTGGTATGCAGCTAGATCTCTTGTACTCCTCTGCATTTGACTTCTTGAGTGAATATTATAAAGTAATCCAATAAATTACACCTTCTGTGTTAAATCTATTTCCCTGGCAAACCCTGACTATGATAGTACCTGTTTCTGTGACTCTGCCCTCTTGAGAAGAGTCGTCCTTCTCAGAGAGGGTTTTATTGTCCCAGGTTAAACCCAATCTTCACTGGATTATCTCCTAGTTGTTATATGAAATGACTAAACTTGTATGTCTACAGGAAAAGTCAACTTTGTCAGCTCTAATACCCTAGAATGAGAGAGAGAGAGAGAGAGAGAGAAAAGCTGAATGTCATTAAATGCTGGGGAATTCAGATCGACCCTGGGAGAATATGGAAAATTTAGTTCCTAGAATTGTGCTTTTTCTACTCACAACACTGGGAATACTTAGACATTGGGAGAAGCATTCATACACTATCAAGACTTGAAAGAAACCAAATGATTTTGTTGCTAGATTTTATCAGGTGTTTGTATGTGTTTCTATATATTCAATGATTATCATATTTGTGATTAGCACTATGCAAGTGCTTTGCTACGTGACCTCATTTTTGCCTCTGTCACCCTTGTAAGTTAGGTATTATCATTTTCTTAATGAAGATAGTGAACAATGATTCAGATGGAGCAAGTAAACTATCTTGCCAAATGTCACACAGCCCGTACATGAAAATCTAGGACTCAAATCCAAGTAACGATTCCTCCCTAAGCCTGCCATGTAATTGCACCAAGGCTGCCTCTGAAATGGATGGAGCCAGCATTTTGCCTATGCTGTGAGGATTTGTGAGAAAGCAAATCAGAGATGATCACTGTGTGAGCAAATGCAATAGCCTGTATGCAACTGAATTTTCTCCCAGGATGTTTCACCAGAGCCATGACCAGCACAGCTTTGCTTCAGGACATGGATCAGAGATGGTCTGTTAGCATCAATCTCTTAGCACTGTCCAGCCTTGAAAGTGTAGCTAACTTCAATCAGTTCTAGCAGGTGTCTAAATCAGCTCCTAGGACTCCCAGACCAGTGAATTGTTCTTGTAGTAGTGCCATTGCCCATTGAAAGAAGACCATCATCATGGTTCCTTAGCCAGGACTCAGGTCTTTAGTGTCAAACTTAGGTCTTGCTTAGGTCTTTAGTGTCAACTATCAGAAGGCATTTGTTCACCTAGAGAATACTTGACCAGCTAATCCTTGACAAGTAGGTTGATATCTCTTTTTCCTTATCTTGTGACTAACTCCACAGCAATCCAACTAGGTAAAGTTGAATCACTTTCAGAACCAGATGCATAATTATGCTCACACAGGCTTTGTTGTTAACAGCACCCTGGTTGAGGTTCGTGTTAGAAAAACAAGTTTTTGGAGCCAGAGATTTAGCTCAGTGGTTCTGGTGCCTGCCTTGCAAATGCAAGGACCTGGGTTCGATCCCCGGCAACCACATACAACAATGCCATGCATGGAGACTCATGCCCACCAGCACTCAGTACCACATACCACAGTGCCAGGGGTGGTAGTTCACACCTGTAATCGCAGCATGTGGGAGGCAGAGACAGGAGGATTGCTGTGAGTTCAAGGCTGAGCTCAGGACCAGCCTGAACTATAAAAGCGAGACCCTGTCTGAAAAACAAAACAAAACAAACAAAAAACCACAACAGAACAAAACAAAATATAAAACTCTTGAACCCACAGCCCAAGATAAGGATTGAGTATTTTCTCCTTGGTAGATATTGTCCTCTCACTTAAAAGATGCTTACTGATGATCTATTGTTTTGTTTTTACTCAGGAGTGAATCATCTCTGAGACAGACTTGAGAATAGCAGAGGTGAACATTGAAGCTTTCGGATTTTCATGAACTCATTCTTTTTCAATAGTAGATATGTTTGAGATTTGCTTTTTCTACAGTGCCAAATATATTTCACATGTTTGCTTGTGTTAAGGCAAAGCAAAATACATTGAACAACTTAGAAAAGTCAGGTTACATTGCAATATAAACACCCAGCAAGTTTGAGAAATATAACAGGGATATTGGATGCTATTCTAAATAATACTTAACAGTATTGGCTAAAGTCTCAGCTGGGTGCAAACTAATGAGGAAATATTAAATTCTATTTCCTAAGGGAGAAGATGTTTGGAATTAGGCTAGATATCCAGTGACTGGAAATCACAAGTTATTTCTATATTTGCAAACCATTATCATTGTTCCTCAATACTGTACTTAATTATGTCCAATCACTAAGCAATTTCCACATACTTCTTTGTAGCTTATAAGCAAAACTCTTTCTTCCTAATGCTCTCTTCCAGCTACATTGTGTTGAATTTGTCCTGCTGTTTCTCTGGCAGTATCCCAGGCGGACTGTATAGCTTTTCTGAACACTCTTGTAAGATACTACAAATGTAAAGTAGTTCCATTGCCTGTTTTAAAAACAATGTTCCAAATTCAAAATCCTCTATCTTAGGCTTCGCCTTTACCTCAGCTCTTCCCTCAGCTCAAAAACCTGGAATAGAGATTTTTAAAATGTCAGTAACATTCTTTTTCACTTTCATCCCTTCTATCCTTTCTTTGGTATCTTCCTTTGTGTGAGAAGAGAAAAGTAAAAAAAGATGAAGACAAAAAGAGTTGACACTTAGGAAGCCATTCCTATGCAAGCACACCAGCACCTCCATTTGTGTTTGTATGTTTAATCGCAAGGCTTTGCTCAGGACTCGGCAGACAGCCTCTCTAGACTTGCCAACATGACGCTCCCGGCGGGACCCCTCCTTGGGCCTGCCTCTCTCTTCTCTGAGCGCGTACCTCCGCCCTTCACTGCCTGTGTCTCATGCCTTCAAGGTCGTTCAAGCCTGTCTACATTCAGAGGCTCTGGTCACACAGAGTCAGCCATCCTCGTCCTCCAGGAGTGCTCTCTTTCTCTGCTGCTAGTTCCAAGTTACACGTGTTGATTATAGCTCCTTAATTCAGGCAATGTTGACAGCTGAGGCTAACAAGAGCAGTGTTTGTAAGAGGAGGGCTTTCAGAGACCCTCCACTGTGTGAACAACTTTCTATTTCTCCTTCTGGCAGAGCGGTCACGAATTAGAGAAAACTTTTTGTCGACACTCATCTACTATTATTATTTAAAAGATTTCTTCAAATGCATAATTCCTTGGTGACTGGGTCTTATTTTTATCACACTTTCCACAAGGAAGTGTGTACTTTCCCTTAACAACAAATCTCATTTTATTTTATGTATCTCTCTTAAAGTTGATTTTTCATTTTGTTCTCTTTAAATTCCATATAGAATCACTATAGAATTAGGTGACAATATTTTTAAAAATCAAGGCAGGCCAGAATGGATTCTTTTGGCATAACACAGAAGTAGACACATGATCTAGAAAGGTAAATGTCTCATCTAGACAGATAAAAGAGTGATTCAAATTTAAAGGATCAAATGTCAAAGAAACAAGGAGAGATGATTATTTTCAAAAGAGATGGAATAAAATATGAGGGGCTACAGGGGTACAGGGGACAGGTCTGCACGGGGTTCCCCTCAGCACTTGCGGAGCCTGCCGGCTAACTTGAAGTTTTGGACCAGTCCTGCACTGAGTATGGAAGTATTTACATCAGTGTGTCCTTTGGGGATTAGTAAAGGCCCTTTCCTCTGCCTTTTGTCTCTAGTCCCTAAACTATGCTGCCAGAATAGCTCAGTTTCAGAACAGAGTATGTCAGATACCAGTAGAAGCAGACAAGTTTTTATGAGATACTTGCTCATCTATGTTGTTTAGATCATTTACTTTCACATTAGAATTAATTGGAACTATGCAATATAATTATTTCACATGCATTGCCGTGAAGAAACCCCTTCTGAAAATTAGGAAATCAGGAGGGAACAGGAGGGTCCCAAGAGAGTAAGACAGGAATGGCAGATCTTCAACCCCCAGCAGGACTGATCTTTTGCTCTTTTCTCTTAAGGAATAAACAATATCAAAAAAATCATGGGCTGGGGATTTAGCACAGTGGTTCCGGTGCCTGCCTTGCAAGTGCAAGGTCCTGAGTTGGATCCTGGTAACCACATACAACAATGCCAGGCATGGAGACTCATGCCCACCAGCAATCAGAAGCACATACCACAGTGCTGGGCGTGGTGGCTCACGCCTGTAATCGCAGCACATGGGAGGCAGAGGCAGGAGGATTGCTGTGAATTTGGGGCTGAGCTCAGGGCCAGCCCCTACAAAAGCAAGACCCTATCTCAAAAATAACTAACTAACTAACTAACTAAATAAATAAATAAAATCAGTTCACCCTTATCAGTGTTTCCTTTGGTAAATTAGCTAAGAAAGTAATAAATAAATATAAGTCATTCTGTGGTGACTTTCTGATGCATTCAAAGAAGGAAGGAATTTTAAAAGGAGGAAGGAAGGCAGGAAGTAGGGAGAGAAGAAAGCAGACAAAGAGAATGAAAAAGAAAAAAGATCTTTTGTCAGACAAAGTACAATTTTATGTATTGCTTTATTTAACAAATATAGACTTATTCCATGTACCTTAAAATATATTGGTTTGTTAGCAAATGTATACATTGTGTAGCCCTTATGATATATCAGCTTATCAGCATTTTCTAAGATCAGTAAAGTGTAGGAAAGATTATTGTCTTCATTTTACAAATGAGTAAAGTGATTTACAGAGAGAACAAGAGTGATTTGATCAAAGTCATAAACTAGCACACAGTAGAACTTGGATTAAATCACTAGAAGGTCATTAAAAATAAAACACTTTATAATATAAACAAAAATACTAAACAAACACAATTTTGAAATGTGTAACCTAGAACAGCAAATATAATCAATGCACAATGTTTTCCTAATAAAATTTTGCAAATTTAAGCAAATAATATATTTTTGTTATAAGCTGATATTAGAAAAAGCATCAATAAGTTGCACCAGTACTACTCTGTTAGCCTCTCTGGTTGCTAATCATATGGTGATCTTTAAATTTTAAATTTCATTTTAAGTTAGAGGAATACCATTGTTATAAATAAAAGACAAAAATTGAAAATTATTTTAAAAGTAATTTTAGAAAAACTTCTACTGATGATGTAGAATTCGATCGTCACTTTAATACATTTTATTTTTTTTAACATTTTAGGGTCTTAAAACAGTATATTCACTGACACTATTATTCCAATCCCATGAATGTATTCATATAGCATTTTCATTCACTACAAAACACCAGAGCTTCACCATCTGTTCTTAACCTTTGAAAATCGCTCTGGCTAGTTTTGCAGTCACAGGATTAAACATAATAAACTGCAAGCAATTCCACTTAAGACCTATCAATCAGCTCTAAGTATAATACAAGTCGAAGTTGGTAAAGCAAAAATATTTTAAAATTTTGCCTGATCACAAAAAATACTGGTTAAAGTAATGTCTTGATGTAAGAAACATGCTTGAAAAATCAACTCTAGGCTCTATATAAGTGTTTTCACAAGTATTTTCTCAAGTATTCCTCTGGGAAAGTAGGCTAATACCAAAGATATGTCACCTGTTATGACCTGAATTAATAGATTCTGAATTAATTCTTTAAAACGGTGGTACAGATCATAGAAAGTCTTGACAAAGTAGTAAATTAGTCATAGAATCCTTTATACACTCTAATAATAATAATGTTTTCGGGCCGGGGAGTTAGCTCAGTGGTTCTGGCGCCTGTCTTGCAAGCGCAAGGGCCCAGATTCGATTCCCCGGTAACCACATAACAATACTGGGTGTGGAGTCCCCACACCCAGCAGCAACCAGTACCACATCCACAGTGCCGGGCGTGGTGGCTCATGCCTGTAATCCCAGCACTCGGGAGGCAGAGGCAGGAGGATTGGGATGTGAGTTTGAGGCTGAGCTCAGGGCCAGCCTGAACCACAAAAAGCAAGACCCTGTCTCAAAAAACCTTAAAAAAAAAAATAATAATAATGTTTTTTAGTTTACTTCCAGGTAACCTTTAGCAATAAATGTGAGAAAAGTATCATTAAATGAAATCATGAAAGTCTAATTTGCATAGAGTAGAGTTGATAGGAGTAATGATCTATTGCATTTCCTTTGCCAGAATTGTGGTTATATCTACTCTGATCTCAGATCTTCCCATCATCCTGGTGCTAAGGAGGAAGAGCATGTATGTACCGGCACCAAATATTTTTTCCATAGAAATGTTCTTAAACATTTAAGAAATTTCATGTCATTGTCCTCAAGGTCTATTATTGAAAATATGAGCACCAGCATTATATTATTAAGAAAATACATCCATAGTTGAATTTTATCAAGAAGTAATCCTATCATTACTATGACATTCAGCTGACCTTTAAATGTGCTGCCTCTCCAGTGGCTATGAGCGGTTATTGCTGGATGAGTTCACACGGGCCTTTGGAGAAAAGGGCCCCCGCTACGGGCAGTGCCTCTGCTTGCAGGACTCCATTTCTTCACTAAGCTGATCCATTTGTTTAAACACATTGAGAACACTGGCTCTTCTCTTTACATCCAAGATGTGAAACCACTTTTGCGATTCCACGATGGCCTGTACTTTTGTATTTTTGAGATGATGTAGTATTCTGTAACAGTTCCTTAAAATATTCAAAGCAAAACAAAAGTTATATATTCCAAATTCTGGAGTGGTTTTATCAACTCTTACCAGGATCATACTTTGAAGAATGTGAAAAGATTCAGAAAAAACTCGTAGTCACCCAACACAGACAGGACTCTCCCAACCTGATAGGAAACCAGGCTGAGACGAAGAAAACGTTTATTTTATCTCATGATTTCAGAGGTTTCAAGCCAAAGATGTCTGGCCTCACTGATATGGGCCCGTGACTGCACAAGGTGGAAATGTGTAGCAGAGGAAGCCTGCTCACCTCATGGTAACCCAGAAGCAAAAAGAAGGGAAGGGCCGGGGTCTGAATTTCTGCTTCAAGGGTGTCTCAGGCAGACACCAGAACCACTGAGCGAAATCGCCAGCCCTTCAAGGGTATCTCTCTATTTGCCTAACTTTCTTCCTCTAGAATCCACCTTCTAGAGGTCCATCCTCCAATCAGCTGGAGATAAAGCCTTCAATACACGGGCCTTTGGAAACATTTAAAATCCAACCCACAGTATGAAACAAACAAAAGCAAAGAAGATACTATAATTTTCATGGCCAGTATAATAAAAAAGAAAAAATGAACCCTTCCACAGTATCAATTATTAATCAAAACATCTTAGAGTCACATTAAATGTTCATCTTGAGGTAAAGTGAAAATAAAAATAATCTTTTTATCTTTATGTTTATAGGCATGGAAAATTGATAATGTGTCTCAGCAAGTATTTTGTTCTCACATCAAGGAATGGAAGCCCTTTTACAGATTAGTGGGAAATGAAAATAATAAATATAGGCATAAACAGAATAGTTCAAAAGTTGCTCAGAAAAATGAATGTTTGGGGTTAATATCAATTAGATTTTGTCAGGTATTTTTCACATTCATATCTTCTTAGTACAAACTTCTCTAAACATGGAACCCTAAAGAAGTAAGTTCAGAAGCAGGCACCGACCCACTGGCATTAATGAGAGCTGTGTATTCTGAGAAAATCTACTGCTGAGAGAAAGGGGGTGAGAACTTGGCTGTAGATCACATCAGAAGAGTTTAGTTAAAGATTTATGCAAAGAAATCTTATTCCAGAATTGACACGGAAAGCCAGAGCTTTTGCTATATGGTTATATTGAGTGTCTTGCTTTTTCAAAACTACAAAATCTGCAAATCAACTTTCTTTGCACTTACACTGACAACCTGGGCATTGTTTTAGTCCCGAGTTCATTTTGAACACATATACATGGTTAAATAATATGATCTGACCTGACTGAATACACTGATAAGTTGCACCAGGAGAGAGCTAAAGAGAAAAAAGAAATACATGAGATTGAGAACTCCAGACTCCAGTGCAGCAAAAGAGGGATGCTTTGAATGCCAAGCCTTGACAGTTAATTCAGACTGGTTATGTAATCCAGAATATAGCCTGCAAGAAAAGAAAATAATTGAGAGACGAGGGATGTGGAAAATCTGAGGACAGGTGCAACGGATGAGCAAAATAGCCCAAGAGAGAAGCTAAGAAAGCTTCAACCCCTGCAGTCCCATAGGGCGGGGTGTCCACGCCTTTTGGCATTCCCACCTCATCACAGCTTGCTGTAGGTGCTGGACACAGAACTACAGAGCTGGATGTGGGCCTTGCTGGGTTTTGCTCTTGCATTGGTCGCATTAGTTTACGTCCTCTTATCTCCTCCTCATGGAATGGCATAACAGCAGTATTTAACTTTCCTTTTATTTTCATGGAGTTTACAGGCAAGAGTTTGCCTTGAGTCTTGGAGGAGATTTTGGACTTGATACTTTCTAGCAGTCTTGAAACTGCTAGGACTTTGGAAACTCTTCCAGACTGAATGCATTTTGCATAAAGAGATGCACATGAATCTTTGGGGGGGGTGGAATGTGGTGGCTTACATCTCGATATTCCCCTAAAGCTTTATGCCATCATAGGCAGGGCTTTAGAAGGTGACTGGATTATGTGTACTGTTTTAATTACTTTTCTTATTGCTGGGGCAAAATATCTAACACAAATTAAAGGAGTAAAGGTTTATTTTAGTTAACAATTTGTAGAAGTTTCAGTCCATAGCTGGCTGGAAGAAGAACATGAGAGAGTAGAAAGAGTCCACAGCAAAATAGGCAGAAAGCGGCAACCCTGGCTTCCATCTTTCCCTTTACTTTACACCCAGGGGATAAGCCTATTGGTTGGTGCCACCCACACCTAGGGTGGGGCTTTCCACTATCCACACCCAGATGCTAAACCAACCCAACTGCTGCTCACCCTTAATCCAGTATCACACACCCATGGTCCAGCCACCTCCCTCAAACCCCTCCTATGAGCACATGAGGCCTTGGGAAGACATTTAGATACAAGCCATCACAGAACCTTATAGCTAAATTTCTGGTAGGAGGTTGGGTCTGGGAAGCGCATGGTCTGGAAGGGTTTATCTCTCTCCCCAGCTCTTCCCTTTCACTCTGTGCTTCCTGGATGCAGAGCCATCAGCTGCATCTTCTCTGTCATGCTCCTCTGACATGCTACTCTGCCTTTGAGCCAGCTGACTATGGACTTAAACCTCTACAAATTGTGAACCCAAATAAAACTCCCTTTCTTAAAGTCGGTATCAGGTGTTTTATCCCAGCACCAAAGGAAGTAAGAGAGACGTGGTAATTTTTATAACACACACACAGGCATTTTTATGAACAATATACATAGGCAAGGCTTTCCCTTGCCTGTGTTAAGGTATAGGATATTATCATCTTGGGCTGAAACCAAGACATTCCTGGAACTTCCTTGGCCAGGTTGAAGCTGGGAAGGTTTAGTTCTTCACAGAGGGAAATCCAGCATTGTAAGAAGAGACAGGAAGTCAAACACTAGTTCCCCATCCCATGGCTGATTATTAAATTGACCTTGGGGAGATCATAAAGTGTATTTGGGCCCCTTTCTTCATGTAACACCTCACATTTGGATCGGTTTGTCTGTAAGGCTACATTCACCCCACTCAAATATTTTAAAATTGTTTTTCACAAACTTGCAAGATCCTCTCTTTGCTCCCCACTGATGTCAGCACAGTCCTCTGTAATTTGTCTTCCTCAGCTCCTGACTTTGCAGGTAAATGGAGACATTTATTTCTCCTGTATTTTGCAAAGAGATAACAATTATTACATTGTTTTCTTTATGGCAGCATGTTAATGTTAACCAATGACAAAATACAAAAATACTAATTTGTGAAGGATTGCAATACATACAATCTTTGAACTCTTACCAGTCAGGTGAGAGTTTTTGTTAAATGCATGAATGATTTAACACAAGCACGGGCTGCTTTCTTATTTCAGGTAATCTGCGTGGTCCTAAGATAACACTGGAGACATAAAGAAAAAGCTAAAAACAACAGGATTTTCTTGGAAATGTCTCTCTATACTCATAAATGTGAATCTCCTTTCCACTCAAGCAAATAATGTCAGGAAAACTGTCAGAGAGATGCTTTACTTCTCGACTCAACTACATACGACACTCTCTTTTGGCTCAAATAATAGAAGAAGCTACACTCCTGTTCTTGTGATACTCCTTCTTTTGTAATACCTGAAAGTAGGCAAAGAAATGAGCATGGTCCTTCCAGCCACTGAGCAGGACAAATGGTTGAAAAGTTCAATTGTGTCAGACATACCTGGAAATTCTGTTATACCTGCAATAAAATTGTGAAAGGGCTCTTTCATTTCACCCTTACAGCGAAATTAACTGAGTCCCAATCAGTTAAAGGAAGGAAAAATACCAAAATTGAGAAGTAAGACTGAAGAACATTCTGTAAGATGGCTAAGCCTGTCCAATGTATGTAGAAATAATGTAAAACTTGATAAAGGCCTTTGAAGGACAGGGTGAGTGTTTCTTTGGTTGTTACCATTGATTCACAAATTTCTCACAGAATTTCATTTGCAGGGTTAAATGTAAGTTGAAAGACCTTTTTCCAATGCTGAGAATAGAATCTAGGACCTTGAATATGCTATGGAAGTACCCTACCCTTAAGCTACCTACTCTTGTGTTAAAGGATTTGGCCATGCATGAGAACAAAGCATATTGAAGGAATTCTGCCAGAAATGTGACCAATTTTGAGATATAAAATCAAACGGCAGTCTTTCTTGACTTGCCAGGTGAGAGGTTATCCACTGATAAAGGTCAAAGTAAGAATTTAAACATATTTATTTTGAACACAGGAGAATCTCAGTCTACGTCCCACTCCAAAACCAAGACCCCTCTCTGCTCTTCCCCGCGGGAAGAGCTTTCTCTTCTTCACATTTGATGACACTATCCTTCCTGCCACATGGGACTTTTCTCTGCATTTGAGACACTATGCTCTCCCAACCATGTGATCTTCACATGTGCAAATGATGAGAAAGATCTGGAAGTCTGAGGAGACCAAGTTAAACACATCTGCAGGACAGAGTACAGGGTAGGGAGGAGACATACAGAGACAGAACCAGACACCTGAAGAGGGTTTTGAGTATTCCGTTGCTTAGTGATCAGAACATGCATGTGACCAAACTACTCATGGATGAAGAAGAACACTTGGAATGAGTAGAGGGAACAATAAAAAATAAAAATCAGGATAGAAAACAAGATAATCCCTCAGGAATCAGGTAGAGTGCCACTTCTACAGATCATCATACCTTCATGTTAAACTCATCAATTTTATTTTATTTATTTATTTATTTTTTTGAGACAGGGTCTCACTTTGTAGTTCAGGCTGGCCCTGAGCTCAGCCTCAAACTCACATCACAGCAATCCTCCTGCCTCTGCCTCTCGAGTGCTGGGATTACAGGCGTGAGCCACCACGCCCGGCACTGTGGTGTGTGGTACTGGTTGCTGCTGGGCATGAGTCTCCACCCCCAGTAATATATGTGGTTACCAGGGAATCAAACCCGGGCCCTTGCATTTACAAGACAGGCACAGGAACCACTGAGCTAAATCCTGGCCCAAGATTTCTATACAGTAAAGAAAATCCTGCACAAAATGAACTTCAGGGTGGAAAGTAAAATGAATTGTAGTCATCTATAAATGACACAGCAATATCTACAGCAGATAAAAGGATTATATCAATAAAGTCTGTCAGTTATGATCTGAATGTATAACTTACAGATGGCCATACACAAAAAAGGCAAAAAGAATGTATCATAAAGGAAGCATAAAAACAAACAAAAAATTAAAGTGAGCCATTGAATTTTACAGTGACTCAAAAAAATTTACCAAACTAGAAGAAAACTAGAGTTGGTTAGGATAAACAGGAACTGCTGCCCACTGGCAGTGGTGGTGGAAATTAAGATGTTAAACACATTCACACTGTATACCAGAAAGCAACTCTTGAGTTTGGATGGCATTTTCTCAAATTTGCTTCTAGGGTGGTAAGCAAAGAAATGTTCTCCATGGCATTTATACCGCTATCAGGACATGACAAACCTGCTTCCCAATAAAGGTAGAAAGGTGCCTTGTGGGTTTTAAAACTCATCAATTTTAGTACTTGACATATTTAGATATGAAAGTTTTAACATTCACTGTCTGGCACTTGACATACAAGACAAAACTTGTCAGTGTCAGCCCAGGGACTGAGGTTAGCAGCGGGCGGCTCGGGAAAAGGCGACTGCGGCACTGAGTCTGCGTCACCAAATCTGTGCCGGGGTTAGAGCTTACTGGCCTCCAGGCCCACGACGGAAGAGCGCCCAGGGACTGAGGTTAGCAGGTCAGAGTCTGATTTTCTCCACAGTAACTGCAGAAGCACATCCAGTCAGCTTGTATTGGTGAGTAGGTGGGCCTGTTGGAACAACAGCCCCTAACATTGCAACTGCACAGGGCCTACAGCCTACGGGCCTCCAGGCCAACCGCACAGTGAGCCCAGAGACTCTGTATTGCTGAGCAGGTGAGCCCATTACAACCTCAGACAGTGCCATTGTAGCAGTTCAGGAGCCACAGTCTCCCTGCCTCTAAAGCAGACAGGAGAAGGTGTTCTGACTGTATTAATTGAGTGCCTCATATGGTGTGCTAGAACTAGGGGTTTTTCTTTAGGTCCCAATACAGACTGCAAAGAGCAACACAGGAAACACTGCTATTTTAAGGTTCCTAACTATTAAGAGGAAAGTGACTTGCAACAAACAGCACCAGAAAACAGGGCAGGTCAGAGATGAGGAAACACTCCAAATCTCAGACACAAAGATCCTCACCTCCAAGTAAAACAGGGGGAAGGGAAATAGAGAAGTGTGAAGCCCAGTCTCCAGGGCCCTCGGAAATGGTAACCAAAGCAGATCTAGTAAAATGGAAATCAGAACTGATCTCTGAGATGAAAGCAGAGATATTGGACACTGTCAACATGATGGTTAATAAAGCTAAAGAGGAAATCATGGAGTTGATAGAATCCAAGATAGCAAAAGCAATGGAACCTTTTAAACACCTACAAGCAGAAGCCCAGGAAATTAAGAAAGAAAATGAAAGTTTGCGCAATAGAATGAATTTGGCAGAAGACCGAATTTCAGACCTAGAAGACAGGATCTCAACCAATGAACTGGAAAGGCATAA
>PVIR01025754.1:0-24595 GCA_004026965.1 Petromus typicus | reverse complement strand
GGGGAGCATGGAGATGAAGTCTTTCTCCCGACCCAAATATCTTGTTTTATAGACTAAAGCGGATATTGCGGTTATGCTCACTGGCACGTGGGATGATGACAGAAAAGCCCACTACTACCTGCAGCAGGGCTTCAAACTTCTCCTGTCACAAGTTCACAAAGATACAGAACCGGAAGCTAAGAAGTCAAAGGGCCAGAACGCACCTGCACCGATACACTTTCAAATCAATGCACTGGCCCGCAGATCCTTTCCTCTTGGCCAAAAATATTTAAGAGGAAACCCCAGCCAGGTGTGGTGGCTCACGCCTTCAATCCTAGCACTCGGGAGGCAGAGGCAGGAGGATCACCGTGAGTTCGAGGCTCACCTGGGATACATAGTGACTTCAGGGCCAGTCTAAACGACAGAGCGAGACCCTGACTCCAACTTAAAAAAATAAAATAAAATAAAAATAACTCAAGTATGCTGAGAGGTTATTACGGGCATAGTTGGATACTTGGGTACTTTTCTGCCTGAATATCAAGTACCATTTTTTCAAAGGTAGGAAAGTTTTATTAAAAACAGAAGATACAGGTTTTGTAAAACCAGCTCGGGCCATGAAGAAGCAGGAAAAGCAGCACACTCTCCAGCGTCTAGGACGCAGCGCTCAGAAATGTGGGGTCGGGTTCTGCCGCCCTCCGCACTATGCCCTTCTGGTCCCCAAGTTCCGCGAGGCGATAAAAATCAACCCTGGGGTCTGAATGTTTATAAGCGCGGGGTGCGGAGCTCGGTACCTGTCCATCGTCCTGCAAAGACCTCGCCTTCGCTTCTCGGCAGGAACCACAGAAATGTGGACGGGACCGACTCAGTAAAGACTGCGGAGACTGTGTCTTTGGCGGCCCAAAAGCCCACATCCTTATTTCCCAAATGACAATCTCGTGTTTGGTGGATTTTTTGCTCCTAGGCTTTTCACAAGACGTCTGTCTTCGCTCCTCATTACTCTCCGCGAAGGTGCGAGCCGGGGCCGCCGGGAACAAGCAGCTGCGCAGGCGCAACAAACCTCAGGCCTGGCCTGCGCTCCGCGCGTGCGCGTCGGTAGAGGCCACGCCCCCAAAGCAGCCCCGCCCCTTGGCGTCGGCAGCAGACCGGACCGTGTGTCTCCCACTTTGCTTTCCGGCCCCACGCCTTCATCTACGAGGAGGTTCCTCACGCTCAGAGTTCCGGGCGCACAGAGGGTTAGGTGGCCTGAGGACGGGGCCAGGAGGGACCCTCTGCTCCCACACCAGCAGCCTATTTAGGTTTTATTGGTTTTGTTTTTTTTAGTTTTTTGAGACAGGGTCTCACTTTGTAGTTCAGCCTCGAACTCACAGCAGTCCTCCTGCCTCTGCCTCCCGAGTGCTGGGGTTACAGACGTGAGCCACCACTCCTGGCACTGTGGTATGTGGTTCTGATTGCTGCTGCGCCTGAGACTCCACGCCCAGCATTGTTGTACGCGGTTACCGGGGATGAACCCGGGCCCTTGCACTTGCAAAGCAGGTTCCGGAACCACTGAGCTAAATCTCCAGCCCTTGGGGGGGTTGGGAAGTTTTGTTTTTTGTTTTTTTTTTTTGCACACTTTATATAAACATGGTGATCACAAACGACATTGAAAATTTATACCAATATCAGTACCTGACAAGACTTAATTCCTTAAGACAAGATCTTACTGTGTAGGCTGGCCTGGAACTCGCGGTGATCCTGTCTCAGCTTCCAAAAGCTGAGATTACAGGTGTGCGCCACCACGAGGGATTTGTTTTGTGGGGGGTTTGTTGTTGCTTTTATTTTCTTTCCTTTTAAAAATTACTTTTTTTTTTTTTTTTGTACTAGGAATAGAACTCAGGACTTTGCGCTTACCAGGCAGGCGCGGCGCCACTAAGCTAAATTCCTAGCGCTAAAAATTATTTTCATCTGTGCTCTAGATTCGGGTCCACATTGCCCTGTATCCCGCACGCAGATGAACTTGGGACAGAACCCTCCGTGGCGTTGAGCCCAGCCCAATTTGAGAGGGCCATAATTCGACGGGCACTGCCTCCGCCTTGCCACCAGGGGGCACCAAGCAAACGGGAAGTCCTCCACATGCTCATCTCTATGGTCATCTCGACGACTGGAGCGACCCGGAAGCCGAGGCTGGAGAAAGGGGCAGTGCTTCCGGGTAAGAGTGGGGTGACCTCGCTGCCGCAGTTACCTGCGGTGGAACGCCATGGGGTCCCACTTGGTCCGAGCCTACCTTGGCGATGTCTCCGTGGAGCCCGACCCGCTGCACATGCCCACCTTCCCTCCCGACTACGGCTTCCCGGACCGGAAGGAGCGCGGTGAGGCCCAGTGCGCAGGCGCGGCCCGTGGGCGTCGGGGCCCCCCTCAACTTGAGCAGTCCGCAGGGCTGATTGCCGCGGCGTCCTCGCCTCAGGCCAGAGGACGTACGTTTGGAGGCGCTCGGGGACGACAGAGGCGATTGGGGCTGGTCGAGTTAGGCTTTGTTCCGGGGCAATGGGATGCCACGAAAGGGTTTATCACAGAGGGGGCACGATCGCTGTACCCCTGTTCCTATGTCATTGTCGTGTTCACAGGTGCACAGAGCCAGGCGTGGTGGCTCACGCCTGTAATCCCAGCCCTCGGAGGCTGAGGCAGGAGGATCGTTGCGAGTCCAAAGCCAGCCTGACTTACATAGTAAGACTTTGTCTCAGAACAGTAACAAAACATATATGCACGAGAAAACGTGGGGCGGGGGCTCACGCTACACATTCTGCTCTGGAGGAGTGCTTTGCTTATGTCTTCATCTTTGTTTTTCGGTACTGGGAATCAAACCCAGGGCCTCGCTAGCGGTAAGCAAGTGCACCACGAGTGAGCTACGCCTACAGCCCTCGTGGTTGTTTTGATCCCACAGCCACGAGGAACACGACTCTAACCCCAGAATAGTCACCGCAGGAGACACAGGCTCCCTCGGCGAACTCAGCCCAGGGGAGACAAAAGAACGGGACGGGTGGGTCTGGGGGACGGCTTGTGGAGGGCCGAGGCTGGCATCGGGAGGCAGACAGGCAGAGAGAGGTGTAGGGACTGACCCTGGGCGACCACCCGCGTGAGCACCGTGCCCCTCTCTCACGTGGCCACAGCAAAAGGCCCGGCAGCACCTGCCTCTGCCGAGTGGGCTCCCGGTTGCTCCCCGAGGGAGGCTTGATGCGCCCCGCCTGCCTGGCCCTCTCTCACTTCCAGGCCGCTCAGGCTGGGGCTGCAGGACTGGGGATCGAACGGAGTCTTCACTCTAAGCTATCATCTCCTCCAGTCCCCACCCCCACCCTTCTCTTTGATAGTCTTGCTAGGCTGCTAAATTGCCTAGACTGAGCTTCAAGTTGTAGTCCTGCCTCAGCTTCCTGAAGTGCTGCAGTTACAGGGACAAGCCAGCTTTGCCTTTGTTTGTTGTTTTGTTTTTTGAGACAAGGTCTCACTATATAGTATAGGCAACATGCAAATACAATGTCACTCCCAGCATTTTAAATTCTCCTAGCCTGTCTCCATCAGCTGCCCCTACCACCTCCTGGAAGGGTCCCTGTCACGCATGCTGACAACACAACCACCACCGAGACCCTGTGCCACGCCTGTCCTTAGCCCGACCTTGAGCACCGCCCCTCCTGGACACCCCACCAGCCCTGGCTCCTGGCTCACCGCCCTGGCCACCCTTCCCCATCTGCCCTTTGGGGCCCTCTGTTCTGTCTACCACACCTGAGGGCACTCTGCCAGTCCCCCGCCCGTGTCCTCTGCATGCCAGTGCACCCATTTTATCTCCAAGGGACCTTGACCCTAAATGCCATGCTCTCAGACCTCAATTTTTGTTTTTTCCCCAGTTTTTAAGTTAATGGGCATCTTGCATCCAGCAAGTCCAGAACACCTCTGAGTTCCCTAAATCCACTCTCCTGGGTGTCCTGACACCGGTCCCCTCACCTTCCTTGGTCCCTCCCAACACTCCCTGCTTTGTCTCCCCCACGCCTCCTCTTCTCTTTTTTTTTTTAAGGTTTTTTTTGAGACAGGGTCTCGCTTTGTAGTTCAGGCTGTCCCTGAGCTCAGCCTCCAACTCACATCACAGCAATCCTCCTGCCTCTGCCTCCCGAGTGCTGGGAGTGCTGGGATTACAGGCGTGAGCCACCAGGCCCGGCACTGTGGTACGTGGTATTGTATGCTACTGGGGTGAGTCTCCACACCCAGTATTGTTATGTGGTTACCGGGGAATCGAACCCGGGTCCTTGCGCTTACAAGACAGGCGCCGGAACCACTGAGCTATATCCCCGGCCCATCGCCTCCTCTTCTCCTGAGGCGCTGGCATGTGTGGAACCCCGGGCCTCTCACATGCTGGGCAAGAGCTCTGCACTGAGCTACGCTCCAGGGCCTTTATTCCTTGAGATAAGGTCTCACTAGTCACCAGGTTGTCCAGCCTGGCCTTGAACTAGGGCTGATGCTCTTGGTTCGGCAGGGATGACAGGTGTGTGCCCCTGTCCGGCTATCCCTCAACCCTTCCGGTCGGCAGACGTGCGGTAACTGTGCTCTTCCTGTTTGCTGTGTGCCTCCCTCCCAGGGCCAGGGAACCTGTCTGTCACGGTCCCTTGCAAACCCACCTCTTAAGGCCTTGCTTAAGGCTTTGGGTGGGGTGGAGGCCCCCACAGGGGCTGTGAGTGGATACAGTTATTGTTGGGCAGAGCCCCCATGTTCGACTCACTTTACTGGGTGACAGTGGAAGTCATGAATAAGAAAGGCGGAAGTCTAGGAAGCCCAAGTTAGTACCCGGCGTGGGGCAGCCTAGAGCTGGGCCGAAATGCGTAGGGACTGCAGGGAGAGGCTGAGGAGGTATTGTGTGACTCTGAGCTGGGTCTCAGCTACATGTTTATGGGACAAGATCTCAGAATTGCTAGGCTGGCATCCATCTTGGAGTCCTGCTGTCTCAGCCTCTCAAGCAACTGGGATTACCTCGTGTGCTAAGGCGTCTCATTTCTGGGGAAGGAAGTTGAGGCTCAGAAGGGGCGGGGCTAGGACTGGGCCCCACGGGAGGAACTGGTGTCCCCCACCTGGAGTCCTGTGGAAGGTGCCCGGCATCAGCGGTGGGCACGGGCAGGAGCGCTGTCCCCTGGTCCCCAGTGTCCAGGCTGCTTTTGTGTAAGTTGGGAGCCCCTTCCAGACATTGTTGCTGTGGGGGGACCCCGAGGTGCTGAGCTCACTGCCTATCCCCTGAACCCTCCTGCAGTGATGGTGGCCACGCAGCAGGAGATGCGAGACGCACAGCTGACGATGAAGCAGCGTGACTACTGTGCACACCACCTCATCCGGCTGCTCAAGTGCAAACGCGACAGCTTCCCCAACATCCTGGCCTGCAAGCACGAGCGGCACGCCTGGGACTACTGCGAGCACCTCGAGTGAGTCCAGGCCGCTGGCAGGCGGGGGTGGGGGCGTGCCAGGGCGGCCCAGCAGTGGGCCGGGGACGGGCGTGGCAGGCCACGCAGAGCCTGAGCCCTGCCTCCTTCCCCAGCTACATTGGGCGCATGAAGGAGTTTGAGCGCGAGCGCCGGCTGCTCCAACGAAAGAAGCGGCAGGAACAGAGGGAGGCGCGGGCAGCCAAGAGCCGTGGCTCAGAATAAGTGCCCCAAGGTGGCCCCATGGTGTTGGCCACCACCACATGGACCAGTGAAGAAATAAAAGTGCCCAGCACTCAACCTGAGCCCCCTTCTTCCTGAACGCCGGACAGTGGGAATGAGCAGCAGACCTGGCCCCAGAGAACACAGGAGCCGAGTCCACTGGGCAGAGTTTATTCCAGGCAAGGGCAGCAGCACCCGGGGCCGAAGGCCTCAGAGCAGGAAGGGGACGATGGGCATGCGCAGGGGCGGGTAGTCGCGGAACTCCTTCAGGTAGCTTCGGTGCTTGCCCTTGGCCCAGATGGTCATCTGCGTGAAGCCCACCAGCGAGAAGAGCGCCACTGTGGGCAGCAGAGGGGTCAGGAGGCTGCCATGAGCAGAAGGGCGCATGGTGGGCAGGGGGTACGGCAGGGAGGGCAGGCTCACCTGGCAGGCACTGCGTCATGATGGCAAAGCCGATCCAGGACCCCACCTGTGAGCAGGGAGGGCCGGTGTTCTGTGCGGAGGCCAGCACTGTCCAGGGCTCCACCACCCCCGTCCCTTGCCAGCCCGGTTTTTACTGAGAGGGTCTCAGTGCTGTGTTGCCCAGGCTGGGCTGAACTCGCAGTCCTGCGCCCGCCTCCCCAGTGCTGACATGGCAAGCACATTCCCCGTGCCCGCCTGGCACTGCTGTACAGGACACTGCTAACCCAGCTCGGCGCCGCGGGCCGCACTCACGCCGACCCCACACGGTGGCTCCCTCCGCCAGGGACCCAGGCCGGGGCCTCACCTCGTAGGTGTAGTTGGGGCAGGACACCAGCAGGAAGAGCCATGTGAAGGGGTTCTTGGTGGGGTACGGGATCTTCCTGGTCTTGGACCCTGACAGGACAGACAAGTGGGACCCTGGCCCCACCCACAACCCAGGCCAGCCACCCGATCCTGGCGGGTCACCCACCAGCCGGCCGCAGGTCCCGCAGGGCCATGTGGATAGAGAAGTTGCCCAGCTGACAGATCTGTGGGAGAAGCGGATCAGCCGGGGTCTTGGCCGCACCCCTCACCCACACCCGTCCCCCCAGCCTCCTTACCACAAAGATTGCCAGCGCCAGCTTAATTTGCTGGGCTCCGTACGCTGCAGAAGAAGGGGGGACTGTGAGAGCCAGAAGGGGGCCACGGACCCCAGGGAGGGGGTGGAAGGCACTTACTAGGCGGTGTGTAGAGAGGGTGGTTGATGTAGTAAGCCATCCATGCGGCGAATCCCCAGTAGTAAGTGCAATTCTGAAAGGGGGCGACGGGACGGAGGTGGGCGGGGCTGAGGACGTGGGTGGAGCTGAGGACGGGGTAGAGGGGCCTCGGGTGGGCGGGGCCCTCACCTTGAAGATGTTTCGCAAGGGCATGGTGCCGTGAGAGAAGCGGTGCACGAAGAGCGTCTCCAGCAGCCGCTTGACGTAGTGGAATGAGTGGCAGATGCAGGCGAGGCTGCAGGGGAGCTGGCTCAGTGCCTGGGGCAGCAGGACCCCCTCGCCCGGCCCGCCCCTCCTGCTGTCCCACACTCACTGCACCACTGAGTGCCTACTGGACGTGAAGTCGTATTTGTGGCCGTAGATGAAGGGGACCCGGAAGTAGAAGAGCAGGTAGATGAACAGGGGTCCCGCGTACTCTGTCAGGAAGACCTGGGCCCAGACACAGTGGTCAGCGCTGCGGCCGCCCCTTGGGGGCTTTCACCGTGGGCGGGCAGGGGACTCACCGTCACCCAGCTGATCTGCGCCCCCAGATCCCGGAAGTACAGCGTGGCTGTGGTGCCCACCGGCAGCTTCTGCAGGACATCCTCATCCTTTAGGGACTTCCCCTCTGCAGAACAGTGAGTCAGGGGCTGCTTTGCCCCCCCCCCCCGCCACCCACCACCCCCAGGCTTGGTACTCACTCGGGTCCAGGCGCAGGGACTGGCGGGCTGGGTACCACTGCGGGTCTGTGGGCAGACAGCAGAGTCACCCGGGCCAGCCTCAGCCGCTCCCGCCTTCAAGGCTGGCAGGGCAGATGTGTGGTCTCCTCCAAAGCCCAGTGGTGTGGGGAACAGGAGGCTCTAGTGGCCTGGGGGGAGCAGCTTCTAGGGTGGCAACAGGGGGGTCCCACCCAGAGCCCCCACGCAACAGACGCAAATGTGGCGCGCGTGGACTCACGGGTCTTGGTGAAGAGGTTCTTGATCTCCGCAATGGTGGCCTGGGGCTCCACCTGGAGAGGCAGAGTGAGGATGTTGGCACCCGCAGCCGGGACCCAGGGACCCAGGAAGGGGGCTGGTGGCTGGTCATGCTCCTACCGCACGGTCAGGGCAGAGGCAGCAAGGGCCCTGCCAGTGTGGGGACAGCTGTGAGCCTGGGACCCCATGTTGCCAGGCAGTAGGCTGGCATCCCGCTGCCCCGCCGGAAAGGCAAGACCCTAGAGGAGCAGCCCCACCTCCTTCCCGAGGGTCTGCAGGGTATGCTGAGGCAGCCCCACTTCCTCCCGAGGAGAAGCCAGCTCTGGCCACACCAGGGTCCACGCTGCTTGCTCTTCTTACACGGGGTCAGCAGCCCTCATGTGCCTCTGAAGGGCAGGGGTGGGGCACAGTGGTCCCTGGCTTAGTGCCACAAGCAGCACGGTCCTACCTTGTCCAGAAAACACAGCTTTTCCCTCGTCTTTGCGTCCAGAATCTCCACCTCAAAGAAGAGAACGGCCTTTTTATGCTTCTTGGCTGCCTTGGGGGGCGGGGGCCGGGGGAGGCCATTGAGGCCGGGGCTGAGGCCCTGGCTGGCCTCCCGGGCCACCAGGCTCAAGCTGATGTCCATGCTGCCCGCCGCAGGCCTGCCGCTCCACTCTGCCCACCCAGGAACCCGGCTGCCACCGGCAACCCCACCACTGACCTCCCCGCGCAGAGCTGCACCAGGCGGGCAGCGATCAAATTCTGCCACGGTGCTGGACAGGCGCCCGCGCCTGCCCCGGGCTACTCGCTTCTGTGCCAGGTGAAATCTGAGTGGCACCAGAGCCACAGCCCAGCTAAATATAAAACCACCCGGACCAAGCCCCCCAGACCCACGCCGTAGTCCCACACAGCACGGGGGGACAGCGGGGTCCCTATGGTAGGCAGGGGCTCAGGCCAGCGCCATAAGGCAAGAGGCCAGCCACCCGGCACAGGCCCAGGGAGCCCTCTGGCTCCCAGAAACCCCAGCTGTTTTGAGAATCCGCGAGAAAGATCATCCATTTCCCTTCTGAGCTGTAAAAGACACTTTTCTTGTGCATTTGTGTGCCCAGGGAGGTGACAGATTTCCAAGCTGCTGGGAAGACCGCCTTGCTGCGTGAAAAGGAAAGCCACGGGGCTGTGGGTCTCAGGCCTCTACCTCCTCCCCCTCCAGTCCGCACAGGTCCCCAGGTCTTCCCATGGGGCCTGCCCAACGTCACACGGGCATCCAGGCCCTGCCCAGGGCCTGTGGACTGCGTGGAGGGGTAGTGCTGGATGGCAGCCGGACAGAGAGGCTGAGAGGCTGGGCAGTGCACCCGGCCTGGGTCCCACCCCTCCCAGGAGCTCTGCACTTGGGCCAGAGAGGCCAGGCCCTGGAGACGGCGTGTCCTGCCGGGTTGTGCAGGCCTCCGCCGGCACCGTGGTAGGATGCAGAGCTGCAGCCGAGGGCCTCGGCCTCTGTCCCCAGCCTGGCTCTCCCTGGGCTGCAGTCACACGACACAGGGCTCTGCCCACCTGTGGCCAGGAGGGCAGACAAGGCCCGGCACCCTGAGTCCGGGCAGACACTGTCTGTTCTGTCCGTACCAGACGGCTCGCTGCTGCCGCCCTGCCTGGCCCTACCAAACCCCAGACAGCTGGCACGGGAAGGGGCTGACAGGCGAGTGGGCCGTGCACCAGCACATCACCTCCCCACCCGGAGACCAGAGCAGCAGGGACAGGGTATTAATAGTTGCTGTGCCCCCAAGGGGCAGTGCCAGCGTGCCTGTGAGCCCGCGTGGCCCTCGGGAGGGCAGCACAGCGTCCACGGGACAGCGGCCCCAGAGTTCCTGCTGAGCCACTCAAGCGCTTAAAATATAACGAGGCTGGCTCACTGCTGGCCAGCTGCTGGGGGAGGGCGGAAACCCTACCCTCGCCCCCGGGCACAGGACCAGCCCCGGCTGGGGCAGTGTCCACGAGTTGTCAGGGCTCGGGCAGCTGGGGAAGGAGGCGGTGGCAGGAGGGAGCCCCACCACGCTTGCAGCAGCAGCAGCAGCCGCACTCAGGCCAGAGAAGGGGAGCCACCTGCACCCCACAAGGTAAGCCAGGGCTGCAGGCAGCACCCAGGGCCTGGGGGGAGGAAGAATGGGGATCAGCCCCAGCGTCCTCCCCAGACTGAAGACCCTGGTGGGTGCACACGACTCCCTGTGCCTCTAGACTACTCGGATTATTCAGAAAGCAGAGTGCTTGGGCTAGGTGAGGGGGAGAGGCCAGACACAGTCACGTGTGCGGAGGAGGTGTCTACAGACAGATGCAGCCTGGGTGTGGCAGCCGCAGGCTGGAGAGAGGTGGCTGCTAGCAGTGGGGGACGGAGCAGGGGGGCCTGAGGCCGCAGCAGGGCGCAGAGTCCCCACACCGCACGTATTGAGATGGGCAGCTTTCCGTTACGTCAGTTTCACCTCAACACGGAACTGTGGGGGTGCTGGGGACCTGCCCGGCTTGGCTGCAGGACCAGTGCTCACCACTGAGCTGCACTAGGTCTCGGTGGCCCCTTCTCAGGGCGGGAGACAAACAGGCTACAAGGACCCATCAGGAGAGCACCCGGTGCGGGGGAGCACCAGGGGCTACCACACTGTCCATTCCTCGGTCCCCTCACCCACCCTGTTCTGTGCCTGCCCAGGCCGTGGGCCAGCCAGGGTGGGGCCAGGGGTTCCCAGGACTCTGTGCGCGGAGAGGAAGCCTCGGGAGGCTGGAGGAATGGGGGGCCCTGCTTAGGAGCCCCCCAGGGAAGGCACAGGGGCAGCTGACAGACGAAGGAGCCCACGAGGGGTCACCAGCCCAGATGCCACAAGGACACGGGCGGGGACCCTGGCATGGGCTCTGCGATGACAGTCGCACCAGCCCAGGAGGAATTCCTACCAGAAGCCCAAGATTCCAAGGCCCGGCCGGCAGCACACATGTTCTGCCGAGAGCAGGGCGCAGCAGGGCCAGGTGCCCCCAGGCCCACTGTGCCAGCGCTGCATAGGAAAGACCCAACGCAGGCAGCTGCAGAGGAAGAGGGCCACACCGTCTTCACGCTTGTTCTAAGGCACCGGGCCAGTGCCAACAGGAAGGCCGCACGCAGCAGCAGAACAGGCGGTCAGGAGGCGCAGCAGTCACAGGGCCTTTGCACAGCCAGCCACACAGCTCCTTCCCTCCGCTCTCAGGGCGTCTGTTCCGAACATAACACCAGCCCTCCTGCCCACCTCCCGCGGGCATGGGTGCGAGCTGACCTGTGCCTGGCTGTCTCCCAGCACCCAAGAGAGGGCTGGCATGAGGGCAGGGACAGATGCTCTTTGGGAGGAGGCGTCGTGGGTCAGGCGCCGGCGTCCTCAGCTATTCTGCTCGCCCTGCCACCCTCTAGAGCTGCCCACCACCAGACCAGGCGACAGGCGGGGCAGGGCAGGGGCTCTGCCCAGCGGCCAGGTGTTCGGCCGCAGCTCCCAGGGGCCCTCACAGTAGCCCACGCGCTGGTGGTCCTGCCTACCATGAGCAGGAGAAGCCAGGCCCAGGAGGTGCCAGGTACCGGGAGGAGGATGCCGCTCAGGGCCGCTGCACCCCCACGTACTGGGGCCTAGAAAACCCGAACTTCTCCTCGGGCTGGTGACTCTGGCCAAGTAACCCACTCCGACTCCCTGCCTGTCTTCAGAGTGACAAGTTCCTAGCTGCCACCTCAGGTGTTAGAAAAGTAGTGGCGGGCCGGGGATTTAGCTCAGTGGTTCCTGCGCTTGTCTTTCAAGGGCAAGGACCCAGGTTCGATCCTCGGTAACCACATAACAATACTGGGCGTGGAAACTCATGCTCAGCAGCAATCAGCACCACACACCACAGTGCCAGGCGTGGTGGCTCACGCCTGTCCTCCCAGCACTCGGGAGGCAGAGGCAGGAGGATTGCTGTGATGTGAGCTGGAGGCTGAGCTCAGGGCCAGCCTGAACTACGAAGCGAGACCCTGTCTCAAAAACAAAACAAAAGAAGAAAACTGGCAGTAATAATTAAGGAAAAAAGTGCATAAGGATTTCCAATCTGAAGTAAATCAAAAAATAAAAATAAATCTTAAAAACAAATATTGAGGCAGGAGGTGGTGGCACCTGTGGCACACCCTGGGAGGCTGAGGCAGGACAGCACATCCCAGCCTAGCCGGAGCAACTCATGAGACTCCATTTCAAATAAACTACAAGAGCGGAGCTGGAGCTCGGTGTGAAGGCCCCAGCCGCGAGCAAACACTGAAGGAATGGGTGCTCACCACGGAGGGGTGGGTGCCCGGGGGTACCCCCGACAGTCCCACACGGGGCTGCGCAGGGGCGACCGCAGGACACCGAGGTCAGCGCCAGGCTATGCCCCGATGCAGCACCGCCCCTGGGCCCTCTGCAGGCGCAGGACATGACTTGATGCGGTGTCAGCAGACAGGCCTCAAGCCCCTGCTCCCTCCCTGCGCTCCGCCCCCACGAATGCCTGCCTTCCTCCCACCTCAGGACCAGCTCCAGTCCCCGACCCAGGGCCTGCGTCCCAGCCTGTGTGTCAGGGGCCAAGGGCAGACGACACCATGTCTACTGCTGAGACTGAGGGCAGAGGGACCACAGTGTCTGTGGAAATGGCCGGGGAAGAACGCGCTAGGCGGAGACAGCAGGTGTGGAGGCCCTGGGCTCACCGGGGCCACTGGCTGGGGGAGGCGGGGGTAACACCGAGCTACATCCCAACCCCTTTTAAGATCTTTCTTTTACTGTTTTATTTTGAGGTGAGGCCTCACTGAGTTGCCCAGGTTGGGCTCAAACTTGTGACCCTCTTGCTTCAGCCTCCTGAGTAGCTGAGAGGTGGGCATGGGCAGTGGTGGCCTGCTGGGCAGACCACGATGGCTCAGGTGTGGACACGAAGGAGCAGGAGCTGGAGATCTGTGAGCTGGTCCTAGAGGAGCCCACACTGGGAGGAGTCACACCCCTGCGAGCTCCCCGCCCAGGACAGTGCCCAGGACACCCAGAGCACACCAGCCCAAGGCCCCTCCCTCTCGGGCCTCCCTCCGGGACTGTGCAGTCCTCCTCAGGGGGCACCGCGCTCAATGCCTGGCTCCTGCGCCGTGATCCACTGATAGCGATGGGACAACAGCTACCGCCAGGCCTCTGCGCCTGCCCTCGGTGGCTGAAGACAGCAGAAGGCAGCAGCTGCCACAGATGGGAAAGCCAGACTCCAAGGACAGCGCGCGGCAAGGTCACCTAGTGGAAAGTGCCCACGCCCACTGCCTTTGTGTTGGGTCAAGGTCAGGCCACCCCACACAGGCCTCTGGGCCCTGTCGGAGCTGGTGCGGAGGCAGGCATACCACTCTCTTGGCCCCAAGAGACCGGTGCCAGGAAACAGCCTGGCCACAGCTTGCCTCACACGGCGTGCCTGGCACAACTTGGCAGTATGTGTGCCAGGTCTGGGGCACAAGGAGCCTCGCTAGAGCACAAGCCCTGAGTGACCAGGGACCCCAGGCAAAGATGCAAAGCACTAAAAAGACTCTTCAGCCTGCCAGCCCTCACAAGGGCACAGGGCTCGGCTGTGCCACTCTAGAAATCGGCTCACCCTTGTTGCTAATGCGGAGATGGGCGCGTGCCCTGGACTCCAGCTCAGCACTTCGGCTCCATTTCCCTTTTACTTTCCAGAAATATTGAATCACCCATGACTGCCAGGCTGCCAGGACAGCCGAGAAGACCTTGGGCCTGGCTGCCAGGCAGCCAGCACAGGCTGCACCTGCTCAGCCACAAATACCTCCTTCCCCAGTGGCCTCAGTGTTCGACCTCATTTCTCCACGGCACCGGGGAGGGAGTGCCAGGCTCCCGGAGGAGCTGTAGTGGCAACAGAGAGCACCCAGCTCAGCTGGGAAGTGGGGAGGCCTTGGCCAGGCCATCTTTGTCCCCTCCCTGCTGCTAAAATAACTACTAGCGGAGGCCTGGGCACCAGCGTCTACAAAGCTCTTGGATCCAGGGCGGGGGGTGGGGGGGAGGGCTGGGCGCCGACCCCCTCATGGGGACATCTGTCAGTGCTCCTGCATCGGTCAACACAACCTCGAAGATGGAAGAGGAGGGACACTGAGTGCACACAGGAGGCTCCCTGGCTGGCGGCTGCGGCTGCCTGGCTGTCTGTGGCCACCGCGGGTACCACCCAGCCATCCACCCATTTGTGCCACCGCCGAGAATACTCAGATCCGCCCTCCGGTCTGCTCTGTCTCCACCACCAAGGCCTGTGTCCCGTCTGGCAGCTTGAAAAGCCAGGCTTGGAAATGAGGTGCTCTCCCAGCCTGCACGGGCCCAAAGTCCTGCAGCCACCACAGCAGACAGACCCGCCTCTCCTCTGGGGAGCAGACTAGATGCCAGCAAGAAAAGAGAAAATGACCCCCAAAACTGTCCTAAGAGGGGCTCCACGCCAAGCCAAAAGCCCCGCTGCTCCCAGACTGACATGGGAGGATTGCTCAGGCCCATTTGCGTAAGGCCAGGCTGGGCAAACAGTGAGAGCCACTTCAAAACACCAAACATCAAGCCAGTGAGACACGGGGGCCAGGGGGGCAGCTCAACAGTGACCATTCGCCTAGTACATGAGGCCCTGGGTTCCACCGCCAGCACCAGAACAATAGTAAACCACCTGGGTCCGTTCAGAAGCTGCCCGCCTGCTCACAGCCAATGCCAGCACAGCTTACCTGGAAGGGGCAACACGATTCCAGCCGTGCCCAGTGGAGACACGGCCACCTGCGCAGCATCGGGGGCCTGCAGGACCCAAGGGCCAAGCTCTCCACCTGGCATCAGGACTCCCCTGCCAGCCATGCTTGTTACCCACCTGCTACAATCAGGCCATACCAGCTGGGCATGGTGGCACACACCTGTAATGCCAGCACTCAGTAGGCTAAGGCTGGAGAATCACCAAGAGTTCAAGGCCAGCCTGGGCTACACAGCACAGCGAGACCCTGTCTCAAAACAAACAAAACTAGGCTGTTCTAGGGCAGGAAGTCTGTCACCTCTTGTCACCACAGGAGGGTACAAAGTCACGGGCAGCATGAAGCAAGGCTTCCTGGAAGTTTCCTTGTCATAGGCCAAGGCCACCCCACACCTGGAAAAGCAGGCAGTGTCCCCGAGGCTGCAGGAGGTGAGGCTGGCCGACCCTCTGGGGCCCATGGCTTCCTGCAGGGACTCTGCTCAGGCCGCTTGGGATTACACAGGGCCTGTGGTGCCACCTAGTGGCTCTGGCTGACCTGCTGAGGGCTGAGCCCTAGAAGTCAGCCTCCAGTGCTCCCAGCTGCTGAGGTGCAGCTGGGCACAGCTCATGCCCAGCATGTTGACAGAAGCTCCCAGGGCCACCGGAGCCATCCTGACCCAGGTCCTGCTTTGGACAGAGCCTAAAGCCCTATCACAGCTGACTGCATGATAGGCTCAGAGGACCTCAGCCACACCCAAGCTACCCGCTTTGTCCACAGTGGCACTACCGGGCTGCACTGGGCTCAGTGTCACATAGCTGCAGTCCCAGCTACTTGGGAGACTGAGGCAGGAGGATTTCTCGGGCTGAGCCCCACTGGATCTCACAGCACTATGACGCTGGCTCTGCAGACCCACAGTGAGAGCACATCGCACCTGCCAGCTACCAGCCCCAGGGCCAGGGCCAGGGCCAGGGCCCCACCTGCCTGACAGGTGACAGCTACACAGGAGGCTGGGACGAGAGGTTGGGAATTTCAAGGTCAGCCCCGTCTCTCAGCAAGACCCCATCTGGAAATTAAAAAGTGATGAGGACACGGCACAGTGCAAAGGGCCTGAGTTTAAACCCCAGTAACATACACGAGGAGTGGGTGGCGTGGCCCCAGGCTCCAGCCAGGGCGTCTCCTCTGGGTCTGTACCCACCCCTCAGCCTCCTGGGCCTCGACCTCTGCTGCCGCTGGCCACCTCTCCCTGTCTCTGGGCAGGAAGTGTCCAGCAAGAAGCTGGGACAGGGCCGGGCCCTCCCAGGGGACATGGCACAGGTCCAAGTGCAGACCCAGGCCAGTCCACCCGCCAGAGCTCACGTCACCAAAGCAGTCAGGAGCCACACAGGAGCAGCCCGACCTCCACGCTGCTCAGGACCTGCCGGGCCCTGGGGCAGGTCCTCAGCACGGCGCCGGCTTTACTGCTGAGCCCCCTGCCTGGAAACTAAGGCTTATTCCATCACGGACACAGGCCAGGCACTGTGAGGGGCTCCGCGATTCATCTGTGGGAGGACACACAGGTCCTTACTAGGCCAGACACACACTTGTCATCCTAGTCACTCAGGAGGCTGAGGCAGGAAGATCCCAAGTTTGAACCAGCCTGGGCAGCTTAGAGAGCATTTCTCTCAAACTATAAAAAATCAGGAGGGCCAGGGACTTAGCTCAGTGGTTCCGGCGCCTGTCTTGCAAGTGCAAGGACCCGGGTTCGATCCCCGGTAACCACGTACTATACTGGGTGTGGAGATTCACGCCCAGCAGCAACCAGTACCACATACAACAGTGCCAGGCATGGTGGCTCATGCCTGTAATCCGAGGATTGCTGTGATGTGAGTTTGAGGCTGAGCTCAGGGCCAGCCTGAACTACAAAGCGAGACCTTGTCTCAAACAAACAAAAAAATTCAGGAGCCAGGCATGATGGCTAAGACTTGTAATCCTAACTGCTCAGGAGGCTGAGGCAGGAATATTACAAATTCATGGCCAGCCTGGGAAACCCAGTGAGACCCTAACTCAAAATGAAAGAAAACAGGCTGGGGGGCAGCTTGGTGGCACAGCACCTGCCCAGCATACCAGGCTCCAGTTGCCATCCCTAGCACCCCACAAAAAAACCCATCTGCACGGACCCAGCCCGCTGAGAAACACACTGCTCTCCTCCCCGCCCTCTCAGCCTGAGTCTCACAGAAACATCTGCGTCTGACCAAATTCGCCTCTTCAGTTTTTGCTGCTAAAATAATTCTGTATGCCTATTGCACCCCCAATATTTTTTGGTTTTGCTTTCTTTTGAGATAAAGTTCCCTTGTGTTGCCCAGGCTGGCCTTGAACTCTTGGCTCAAGGGATCCTCCTGCCTCAGCCCAAGCAGCTCAGACTACAGGCATGTGACACTGAACCTAGTGACCCCAGTGACCCAGTGACACACTGAAGATTGAGTGAAGCTTTTTTTTTTTTAATGTAAGCTTGAATACTTGTAAATTATGTAATTTCTGGCCTAGTACAGATATTAAAATATTTATGAGACTCTATTAAAACTAATTATAGAGTCCAAATACCTTAGTAAATTGATACCTACCCTTACTACTAAAAAAAAGATAGAAATAAAAAGAAAAAGACAGCCAAGTGTGGTGACACAGCCTGAAGTCCCAGTTACTCTGGAGGCAGAAGTTGAGTGACTTCCTGAGTCCATGAGTTCAAGCCTAACCTGGGCAACACAGCAACACCGAGTTTCAGAAAAGAAACAGCTGGGCGCGGTAGCACATGGCTGTCAGCCCCGCATGCAGAAGGCCAAGGCCAACCTGGGCTACGCAGTGAGTTCAAGGCCAGCCTGAACTGCATAGTGAGACCCTCTCTCAAAAAAAGCAAAATAAAATAAAAAAGAAAGCCAGGTAGGACAGAGGATATAGCTCAGTACATAGGCCCAGAGTTCAATCCCCCGTGTTACAAATAATAATAATATAATAAAAGTGTAGATTGTCACTGGTTCACCCAAAGAGATACTGGCCCTTTGCTTCCATTTATCTCCCACCTCCGAGGTTTTCTTAGCACACTAATGTGGTGAGGTTTGATAGTATCATAAGACAGGGATCGCTCACCAGCTATTTCTGTGTGGCCAGGGACTAGAGGCACACGCCATCGTGCCTGCCTGGTATCATTTTTATTCTGCCATTTCTTGTTTTCTTTTCTTTTCTTTTTTATGCTGGATACAGAACCCAAGCCCCCGCACATGCTAAGCAAGGAGTCTGTCACTATGCCACACTCCCAGCCCTCATTCGTCTCACTTACGGTTTTGGAGACAGGACTCACTCTAGCCCAGTCCGGTGACCCCCCTGCCTCAGCCTCCAGAGTGCTAAGATGACATATGTGCACCACCACATGCAACCTCTTTTTTTCCAGAACAGGTCCACAGCAGGTGGAGAACGGGAACTCTGTGGGACTGAGATCCCAATGCTACAAATGCTTTCTCGGCTATCTGCCTAGAGAAATCTTGCCACAGTCTATTATCAGAGATGTCTGGACACATCTTCCAGCTGACCCGGAGGCCTTACAGGATATTTCACTAAAAGCAAGAGCCCCTGAGATTCAAAAGGACCTTCAGCTAACCAGTGTGCCGCCAACTCCACCCCGCCGGCCCAGCACAGGCACACGGCAGGTCTTGCGTGTGAGCCACTTATACCAGGCCCCTGAGCAGTATGGGCACAGGACCTATGGGTGTCCAGGAACCGATCCCTGTGGTGCCAGGGGCACGTGTACTGTCCCACACTCCACCCACCACCGTCCCCAGCACAGGAACGTGCCCTGCACCTGCCAAGCTGACACTGAGAAAGAGAAGGGGCTTCGAGGTCAGTGGCTGGCAGCTCTGCTCCCACGGAGCCTGGTTTGAGCAAGGACAGGGACAGGACAATGCCAGCCTGCCAGCCTGGCACAGCTGGGGAGCCCCTGAAAAGGCCTTTGGTGCAGTGCGGCTGGGAAACCCTCATGTCCTCAAGTGACCGGGAGCACTTGCAGAAGTCCTTCTCCTCACCACAGCGGCTACCGGAGAGTCAAACTTTTCAGTGTAATTATCAGGAGAGGGGATCTCTGCACCCCACAACGAAGCCCCCAGGTCTCTCTGGTGCACAGCCCTGGCCCCCCAGCCTTATCTCCCATGGGGACAGCCACAGAGCCTGACCCCGGGCCAGGAGCAAGGCCCAGAGGCCCTGCCTTGCCGCAGAAAGGCCATTGAGTCCCCTCACATACAGTGGGCTGTGAGGGGCTGCGGTGACACTTGCCTCCCAGGGGCCAGGGCCTGGCTCTGATCCTCAGTGTCCTACAGCGGAGGCCTGCTTGGGCTGAGGAGAGAAAGACCACCGCCAGGGAGCCCCAGGCCGCCAGGCATCAGGGAAGGTGCCGGCCCCCGCTGGTGAGCACAAATGGGGAGGGGAGCAGAAGCAAGCTTCCCGACAGGGACAGACGGCTGGCTTCCGCCGGCTTCAGCACCCACTTCCTGGGACGGCTCTCTGTCATGCCGAGTTTGAGTCGTCCATGCTGCCTTTTTGGTGGTGGTATCGGGGTGCCATGAGACCCAGGGCCTTCCTGGGCTAAGCTCCAGCTCCACCTCCACCTCCACCCGCGCTCCGCCTCCGTCTCACCATGCAGTGAGGGCTGGCAGGGAACTTGAAGTGATGACCCTCCCGCTTCGGCCTCCTGAGTGCCCCCACGCCTGGCTTCACTGACACCGTTGAGCCTCTCCACAGAGACTGTGGGCAGACAGCACTCCGTGGCTTGGAGGACCTTTAGACCAGCAACCTGCCGTCCACCTGGTGATCTGCACGCATCAGCGCTGGCTGTGGACCTGGCCCGCGACCAGGGACTGCTCTGAGCCCCTCACTCCCGGCATCTTGAGCCCAGTGTCTTTATCTTGGCAGCCAGGGAGGAAACTGAGGCAGGTTCAGTGAACGCCCAAGGCCACCGTGCACCTCACCCCTCCCTCCTGCCACATGCTGCCCACTCTGGGAGCAACAGAACCCTCGCTCTGCCAATCACAAGCTATAAGAGGGTCACTGTACAAGTGCCTCAGTTTCTCCATCACTCAGAAAAGGAGAACAGTAACTACTTCATATGATTCCGTGAAGATTAATTAATAGGGCCAGGGACTTAACTCAGTGGTTCCGGCGCCTGCCTTGTAAGCGTAAGGTCCCAGGTTCAGTCCCTGGGAACCACATACAACAATGCCAGGCATGGTGACTCAGCCTACCAACAATCAGTACCACACACCACAGTGCCAGGCGTGGTGGCTCATGCCTATAATCCCAGCACTCAGGAGGCAGAGGCAGGAGGATTGCTGTGAGTTCAAGGCTTGCCTGGGCTACACAGTGAGCTCAGGGCCAGCCTGAACTACAAAGAGAGACCTGTCTCAAAATAAATAAATAGGGGCAGGGGAGTTAGCTCAGTGGTTCCGGCGCCTGTCTTGCAAGCACAAGGAGCTGGGTTCGATCCCCAGTAACCACATACCATACTGGATGTGGAGACTCACGCCCAGCAGCAACTAGTACCACATACCACGGTGCCGGGCGTGGTGGTTCACGCCTGTCATCCCAGCACTTGGGAGGCAGAGGCAGGAGGATTGCTGTGATGTGAGTTGGAGGCTGAGCTCAGGGCCAGCCTGAACTACAAAGCGAGACCCTGTCTCAAAAAACCTAAAAAAAAATAAAAATAATAAAAAATAAAATAAAAGGTAAAATAAAATGAAAGCCCTTAAGGAGGGCCTGGGAATGTAGCTCAGAGCAGAACCCTTGCCTAGCACAAACCAGGCCCAAGGTTCCAACACAGCTCCACCAAAATATTAAAACTGCACCTAGAATAAGCATTCAGTCACCTGCAGCTTTATTACAATTATGACAGTGTCCCCAACGGCTCCCCACACTGTCAGCTGTCAGGTCAGTGTCAGCTGGAGGCTGTTAAGACCCCGCCTGAATCTGAGGATGGCCCAGGTCGCCTCACCCAGCCAAGGCCTGCCAGTGAGCACGGGTGCCCAGGTAAAACCAACGGCTGCATCGCTGTCTCAAGTGCGTCCGAGCACGGCTGCTCAGGGCAATCCAACAGATCCTCCTCTCTCCTCAGGGACCAAGGAGTCCAGACGCTGTGCTGAGCTGCAGGGCCTCCAAGTCCCCAGCAGGACTGCTGGCAGCTGCCCAGAACCCAGCCCGGCGGCAGCCACCTTCCCCTGCTCATCTCTGAGCACCGCGCTAAGGTGAGTCCTGACCAGGTGTGCAGTGCCAAGAAGTCACCAGTCCAACACCCCCTGGGAGGGAAAGGGCCATCCGGAGCGGTGGGAGCGGTGGGCCTGCTCAGGGCGCAGGAGGGGCTGGAACCTGACCCTGAATGTCCCTGGAGGGAACTGGAGGCTGACTTGTGCAGGGCCACACCTTCACGGTGGGGAGCATGCTCAGAGCAGAGCAGCAGGCTCTGCTCTCTCCAGAGGAACAGACAACTGCCAACACTAGCTGCCCCTCAGGCCAGGGCTGTGCGGCTCCAGCCTCAGGTCCGCCTCTATGGGCTGCCGTGTTAACCCCGACCGGTGCTCAGGCCTGCCGAGCTGGGCTCCGAGGGTCCAAAGCCCAAGGAGGAACAGCTGAGGGCAGGGCTCCCTCAGAGAGGCCGGTCTGCCAACTCAACACCACCTGCTCAAGGAAGCATGCCCACGGGCACAGGGAAGCTTGGCAACCCAGAACATGGGCAGTGCCAGGGTGGGCTCCGGGAAGGTGACAAAGCTCACTACTTTAGCAGGACCGTGGTGGGCACATACTTGTAATCCCAGCACTAAGGAGGCTGAGGCAGGAGGATTGCTGAGTTCAAAGACCAAAAAGCAAAAGCACATCAAAAAAAAAAAAGCTCACCACCTTAACTGGGCGCACAGGATGATGGGACAGAGCTGAGGCTCCAACTTCTCAATAAGCTCACTCTCTCATCCCTCTGCACACTAAGGACAGAACCCAGAGGATCGCACTTATCCCCAGGGCCTGAGCTACCACTGAGCTACGTCCTTAATCTGCTTGTTTTTTGGGTTTTTTTTTTTTTAAGACTAAAATTGCCCAGGGCTTGTGCCACTGCATCCCTCAAAAATAGGGCCAGGGATTGAGCTCAGCGGTTCCAGCCCCTGCCTTGCAAGTGCAAGGGCCGGGGTCATCCATCCCCAGTAACCACATACAACAGTGGACGTGGAGACTCACCCAGCAGCAATCAGTACCACACACCACAGTGCTGAGCGTGGTGGCTCACGCCTGTAATCCCAGCACTCCGGGAGGCAGAGGCAGGAGGGTTGCTGTGATGTGAGTTTGAGGCTAAACTACAAAGACCCTATCTCAATAAATAAATAAATAATATAAAATAGCCAGGCGAGCTGGTATAGTACTGTAAGCCCAGCACTTGAGAGCCAGATGGCAGGAGGACTGATGTGAGTCTGAATCCAGCCTGGGCTACACAGCGAGACTCTGTTCCACACACACACAAAAAGCCCATTACACTTTGTCGCTCCCCTCCCAATTTTATCTCACTTCCTTCTATGAACGACTCCAAGGACTTTAGGGCAAAGGTGGACACTGCTAGCAGGCCCCACCCTCCTCACAAGACAGCTCTGTCCCCAGGCCAACAGCATGGCCCTGGCTGCGGAGGGGCAGCGTCTACAGGGACAGCAGAACTTCTCATGAAACAGGGGCAGGGCCAACCAGAACTGAGGTGCAGCTCCGCTGCTTCCCGGCTGGGACACGGAGCACTGCACCCACTCTGAGCACCCTTACCTGTCAAGTGACGTGAGTTCCCCCCAGTCAGGTGCTCCAGGGACTCAGGGGCCACTGGCTGCCAGCCCTGACAGCGTAAGACCTTAACCCCAGCACTATGGGAGGCAGAGACAGGAAGACTGAAAGTCCAAGCCCAGCCTGAGTGACCTAGTGAAATCCTGTCTCAAAAAGTAAGTGTTCAAAGGACTGTGGATGTAGCTCAGTGTGAAGGCCCTGGGTTTGATCCCCAGAATAGGAATGAATGAATATGAATGAAGAAAACCACCCCTAGTGGCCACCAGCAGCAACACGCCCCCACTTTGTGGCTGTGGCCCCTCCACCTGGAGTCGGACAGACCTGGGGCTGGATCTTTTCTCTCTTCTTTGCTCACAGATGTGACCTGAGGCAAGTTCCTTTGTCTCTCAGAGACCCAGATTCCTACTGCACAAAACAGAGGCTCAAAGAGCAGCCCTCTGGGGCCTGTGGAAGGACACAGTGAACGTAATCTTTCCCTATTACTACTGTCCAGCGATAGAGTGGTGGCTCAGGGAGAGTCCTGGGTTTCACCACTAGTGTCCCCCCAAGTGATGGAAGAAGACAGCGTACAAGAAGGAAGCATCACACCAGGGCCCATCCTGTGTCCAAATCCAAAACCAATCCCGAAAGCACTTTCTACACTCCGTTCCCTGCCAAGTGCTGAAGAATATGAGAGAGAACAAGTAGTCCTCAATCTCAGAACACAAAACCCACCAGCAAACAGGCACTGGGAAGCAGGCACAGTGGCTCACGCCTGTAATCCCAGGCCTCTAGGAGGCGGAGGCAGGAGGATTGAAAGTTCAAGCTCAGTTTCACTAAGGAAGACCTATCTTTTTAGTTTCAAATTACAAACCGGCAAGTGGCCTGAGAATGTGGCTCAGCGTGAATGTCCTGGGTTCAATCTCCAGCACTATCAAAAAAAGGAAAAAGAAAAACAGGCACCAGTACTAGTGAGACCCTATGCTAATGGGGCTGAGGATGTGGCCCCTCGCAGACTGTGGGCTCAATTACGTAGCAAGACCCTTGGTTCCACCCCCAGCAATGAACACAGCAAACAAGCATCCAAGATTCCACCTCCTACATTTAACATGTATGCACATTTCACTCTTTCTCTAAAAGCAAAAAGCAGACCACACATAGCTAGAGCCTCCCATGCTACTCCCTACTCCAGCAAGAGTACCTCTAACTACTGTGCGACACCCGTGCTTTTGAGCACTCATTACAACTAATCCAGCCTGTGCATAAGCCACACACCAGTGGTGGCAAAGTCATGGCAGCTGGGCTGCAGTGAGCCATTCAATACTGAGAGCTCTAAAGCGTTCACCATCACTGCCATGAGCCACACATGGGAACTGCATTTGACAGGTTTTGTTTTTTTCCTTTGTTGTTAAGGGTTTTGGGGTTTTTTGTTTGTTTGTTTGTTTTCTGAGACAAGGTCTCGCTCTGCGGTTCAGGCAGGCCCAGAGCTCAGCCTCCAACTCACATCACAGCAATCCTCCTGCCTCTGCCTCCCAAGTGCTGGGATTACAGGTGTGAGCCACTATGCCCAGCACTGTGGTATGTGGTACTGATTGCTGCTGGGCTGAGTCTCCACACCCAGTATTGTATTGGGAGCGGGGCCAGGGTCATATCTAACCGTCCTTGTACTCGCAAGGTAGGCAGGTGAGGAATCTGAGCTAAATCCCCCGCCCAGTTGTTAGGTTTTTTTGAGACACTGTCTCACATCCAGGCTGACCTCGAACTCACTGTGTACCCCCTACAGGCCTAGAACTTGTGGTGATTTCTCCTGCCTGAACCTTCTGGGTGCTGGGATTACAGCTGTGTGCCACCATGACTAGCTTTTTGTTTGTTTGCTTGTTTTGTTTTGCTTTGTTTTATTTGGTCTCCTTATGTAGCCCAGGGTGGTCTTGATCTGGCAGAGATCTTCCTGTCTCATCTTCCTAAATAATGAGATTTATTATGGTGCACCACCGTGCCTGGCAGGTTTTTAAAATTTATAGGATCTTCTGCAACTTGCTTTTTTCCACTGCACATGTCTGGAGATATACTGACATATGGGTAAATCTAACTAGAATTTTCCTCCATCCCAGGCTGCCCACAAAAGTCAAAATAAACTATCCAAAGCCAAGGATTTAGTTCAATGGCGCTGCAATCTGCCTTGCAAGTTCAAGGTCCTGAGCTCATCCCCAGTGCAATCCCCAGAGGGAGGTGGTGCATGCAGTACCTTCGGCTGTAGGTATACCCTAAAGATTTCAGCCACTTCCTAATTATTTTTCAGGGGGC
>PVIR01025753.1:0-24949 GCA_004026965.1 Petromus typicus | reverse complement strand
TTAAAAATGGCATTGTGCTTTAGTTCTAGACTTCTTGCAAGAATTAAATGAGAATACAAAGCTCTGAGTACACCTGGTTCTCTCTTTAAAATAGCTGCACTCACAGAGTAAGACACTCCCTTTACTTTCAGTCCAATAAAATGCATCTTCATAGAGATCAGATCACATTATTTCTGCATGACAAGTTACTGCAGGGACGTGGGCTTGCCAAATCTACCAGCTGTCTTCATGTCTACCAGTTCTCATGAGGTTTTTGCATGCCTTCGCTGCCCTTCTAGTGGGTCCCCAGAGGCAGACTTCCTCCAGAGAATCTGGGTGGAGGTGGATGCTCCATTAATTTTCTTGTTGGCATTTTACAGCCAGTGGTGTGGATGACCCAGGGCAGTCAGGAAGGGAGACAGCTAGACAGAGCCTGAAGGCCTCTGTAGAATAGTTTCACTAACAGAACATGGTGAATGACAAACATGAAACATTCCTGCGAGGCACAGAAAAAGTTTCCAAGGCGAATAGTGGTATTGGCTGAGTCCAGGAAATAGCAAAAAGCAAACACAGAGGAGCAAGAGCAAAAACAGCAGGCAACATTCTAGCATGATCCTGCTTTTCCTCTTGTCAAATAATCCCAGATGAATGCTTTGAAATTTTAAAACTATATTACATTACAGGATGTTTAAAAAGTATAATACAGAAATAAATAGGTATTAGTGTCCTACACAAACCCATCACTCATTTTAATTTTGCATCTTTATGGTATTCATCCTTATGGAAAATATGGATTATATATTATTAAATAGGGTTTATTTTTGCCTCCTAAAACAGTGCATGATTTTTACTGGTACCACATACATTTCATGAGTACCACTATGTATCAGTGAAATAGATTCATATTATTTAATAATCAAATACAAATAAGTGGAAAATTTGATGGCTTTCATGTCTTTTATTGTAAACAATTCTTAAAAGACTATATTAAATGATTATAGTATATTCCACCGTTTGGAAATCCAAAGGTCAGATTGTTTTAATTTATACTGACTATGACATGGATAGATTATATTTTCCACATGTACTTTTGAACATATAGTTTTAAAACATAAAATCTTATAGCTTTTCTAAGTACTCCTAAAGGATAAAGAGATAGAAAATCTGTAATATATCTTAGACAAATGAGAGTGCATGATAAAGGATATTTAAATGATTTCCTTGAAGTAACCATGCAGGATAATGTTCCCAGGACTGCACTGAGTGTTCATTCATTTCAGATAACATCACTGGTCTTGACCCGAATGACAGTTTTGCATATAACTTAATTTCACTGTGCACAAGTCGTTCACAGGATTCTCTTTGTGATCCCATCATGCGTTGAAAAATCTGAAACCTGATATGGTACTTACCAGAGAAATACTCTTATTGGATCCTTCCAATAGAAAAATTTCATACTTTCTTCTTGGATCCATAAAGTATGAAGTAATAAACAAAAATAGTAATATTATATTATATTATTATTAATAATAATAATAATATTATATAAAAAGCCTAGAAAAATTGCCCCAAATTATTGCTATTTAGCAGTAGTATGTACTAAACAGTTCATACTTATTTTGACTACCAAATAACCTTTGTCTTCTTGTCAGTGCCTTTATTTAATGTATGAAACTGAGAAAAGCACCATATGCATTGATGAGGAAGTGTTTTTATTAGGAATGCTTTCCATTTCATCTGTATCAGTGATATCATTTAAAAACTGTAACTGCTTCAGTCAGCATCTTATTTTCTATTATCTGGTTGAGATGGGCACATTATTACAGATTTCAATCCTTTGTGACTAGCAACAACTCCTCTTCCTGCTTATGATTCAGTTTCCTCCTAAACTTGCTGCTGAAGATATTTTAGGATGAGGAAAAACGCTCATGGTCAAGATACAGGGCTTCTCTTTACAGAACTTTCTCTGACTTATACCAATGGATTTCAGTGTCAAAAAAGTACAATCTTTCAATTGGACTTGATTTGTGCTTGTGAATCTGACTAAGTAATTTATTGTCATTTCAAAGTAGTGGTGGGTGATTTCATTTACAGATACAACTTTGAAATTTTTGTGGGGAATATGGAAGTTTATTCTATTTAGGCCTCCATGATAATATTTGGTACCAAAGTTTTAAAGATTTTTTACATTTGGTATAATATGGCATTTACTAGGTACTGATAACTAAGAAAATTGGGTAGAATATTCTTTCTGGGCATTTAAAGAAAAGGTGTCTTGATCAAATCAGTACTTATACTTTTATTTTCTCAAGTATTATATGAAGCCAAAATACTTAACTGTATTTTGTGCAATTTTCACCCTTTTATTGACTTTATAATGCAGAGGAATGTAAGTTAATGTAAGTTAAGAAACCATCCTCGGTAGCAGCCTCTTCTATTGCTCTTTGGTGACCAAAGATCAAAGAACCTAAACATACTTTACCTTCTATGGCAAAAGGGATGTTTAAATGTAACTTTTAAGAACTTAAAATAATGTGGGCCAGGGATTTAGCTCAGTGGTTCCAGCGCCTGTCTTGCAAGCGCAAGGGCCCAAGTTTGATCCCCAGTAACCACATAATACTGGGCGTGGAGACTCACCCCAGCAGCAACCAGTACCACATACCACAGTGTCGGGCGTGGTGGCTCATACCTGTAATCCCAGCACTCGGGAGGCAGAAGCAGGAGGATGGTTGTGATGTGAGTTTGAGGTTGAACTCAGGGCCAGCCTGAAGTACATAAAAGCGAGACCCTGTCTCAAAAAACCTAAAAAAAAAAAAAAAAAAAAAGAACTTAAAATAACGTGGAAAAGATTCTGTATTCTTTGAGTGGAACTTCATTGGTTATGGTTTTCTAGAGGAATGGAATGAGTAGAGATTTACCAGGTAAAAAGATGTACAGGAGCCCAACAGGGGCATCCACAATGGCCCTCAAGGCACCAGAGAGCCAGTGGTTCAATAGCTGCTTAGTCCTTAAATGTAGAAGATACAGGGAGAAAAACAAGAGGATCAAGGATATGGTATGAGTTTGAGAGGCCTACATGCTCCATGTAGAGTTGAGTGTGTAAGATTACATTGAAGGTCTGGAGAAACTCGAGTGAGATATTCATAGATGAGAACAGTAGCAAAAGACACTTGCTTCAGCAGAACAAAACTCTACAAAAACAGGTTGACTTTTTCCTTTCCCTTTTATTACATTGAAGCTATTACCCTACTGGAAGGTGCCAACTACAATTAGGGCAACTCTTTCCGTTTTGGTTTGCTAGGCTATATGCCAGTCATCTTTGAAAATGTGCCACAGACACACAAAAGTGTGCCCTATTAATTTTCTAGGCATTTGCTGTCAAATCTCATTGACAATCATGATTAATGGACAAAAGACCCAAAGTACACATAGCCCTAAAAGACAGAGGAAGGTGGATAAAGAAGAGAAAACAATTCCACAAAGGAAACAAAGGTTACTCTATTTTATAACTGTAATTATAATTTTTACATTTTGGCTCATTGTTTACCAAGTTTCCATAGTAGAGGACTGCCTGCTGCAAATACAAATTTCGCAGTAATATTACAGGCTAAAAAATTAGTCTTCAAAATAAAAGCCAGGGAGTCTGTATATTTAATAAAAGTCCCATTAATTCCCATGACTGAGGGATTTTTAGGACAAAATGTTCTAATGTTTAGTTCATTTTTCTTGCACACACACACACACACACACACACACACACACACACATTTGCTAGATAAAATGTAGACAGTGTTACGCTCTTTATTCAATGTTACTTATTGTCATTTTAATAACAAGACAAATGCCATTTCTCAACTTATAGATCAGGAAACCAAGATCAAAGAGCCTGGAGACCTGAGAGAATTTACTTTGACAATCAAGTGCCAAGAAATGATACTAAAAACATATCAAAATTTCAGAATCATTTTCATTAGATAATGTTCCTTCCAAATTTTTTTTTTAGAAAATATGCTTAGTTTTTAGTGGTTTTTCTCTTATTTTTCTTAATTTTCTCTAAATCCTGTTTATTTATTTTTAGAAAGTTTATTTCTTTATCTCAAATTATAATATGCTATTTATTTAGGGGTTTTGGATACCAACACATAGGTTTGCATGTAGTATAAGAACAACACATGTAACAAGAATGAGTGGAATAGATGTTCACTAACTGATATGATCAGAAAAATATTTGATCATACATCTACTTATATTAGATGTTGGCAATTAAGAGCACTGTGCTTTTCTGGATTTAGTAATATAGAATGGTTTTAAAATCTACTTGTACTCGAGTTAACACTTTTGACTAATAGAGGGACCAATAAAGAGACCAATAAAGATAAATTGTTTATGCCAAATGGAGCCTAATTCTGTCTCAGGTCCATGAAGCTTGAACTACTATTCATAAATTTTTGGTTTTTTACTTTTAGGCCTTGCTTATTTAGCATAATTATAAAGTTAAGCCTAAGAGACAATGACTTGCTGAAGTTCTTGTCATCTTTCCAAGACTATCAAAGATAATGGTTCATCAAACATCAAAGTCTATCTTGCTTTGTTTCTTGTACAGCAGTCAAGGTGGGACTTTGCTCCCTAGATAGACAGCATCAGGGTCCTCCTTTCCCTGAAGCAGTTACCAGAAAAGAGACTCTCAGGTCTACAGTGTCTCTTAAGAATAAGAGATCATGGTCTCAAAGGAAGAAATGAAGGAGTATAGAAAAGATCACGATTCATTAAAATGGGACAAGGAAATTCATAATAAAAATATTCCAGTTTCAGGATCCAGTCAAACTTATCCAAGGCTATCAATATCAGTGTTCCCTAAATTTGCATCTTATAGAGGCATAACAGCCAAAAATCCCTTGAAGATATTTTGAACTGATGAAGTAAGGGCTAGAAACATAATATTAAAAGGAAGCAGAGGACTGAGGATTTAGCTCAGTGATTTGGGTGTCTACGTAGCAAGTGCAAACTCCCAAGTGTGATCAACAGTACAATAAACAAACAAAGGAAAAGAGAGCAGGTGTTGTAATCCAGGGAAGAGGACACTGCCAGAACCCTCCTGGAAAACTTCAATTCCCCAATAGTCCCATAGTTAAAGAATAAATGACCAACAAACAACAAAGTCAGAACCTTGAGGAAAAAGACTGAGCCTGGGCTCAACTCTTGCTACTGTGAGCAGCAGCAGCCAAAGGCCAGAATCTGGAGCAGTGGAAGTCGGAGTAGAAGATCCCATAACCTGAGTTCACCTGCATCTTTATTTGGTAACAAGCCTTCAACCCTTAATCCTAGCATGCATAAACCAGGGCGTCCTACAATAATTCCTATAGTTGAAGATTACATAGGGCAGGACAGACATCCTTAAACCCAGTAAAGTCCCAAAGCCAATAATCTTAGTGCAGTAATCCTTGTAGTTTAAAATCTCACAGGATGAGGCAGAGGCCCACAATAATTCTAGTAGGTGATACCACAGAGCAGGGCAGACATCCTCAAGTCTCAGTAAGTAAATCCAAATAAATAAGTCTTAAATCTGAGTAAGTTATCTATGGTTCTGGACAAGCAGAGTTCAAAGAATATTTTAATCAGAATGTTTTAAATTACCTATATAAAACCTACCTTAGTGAAGCTCAAGTCTTTCATCTGGAACACAGCCCATTGTCTTTCTGTAGGTGGGTCAGTGTTGGCGACTGTTTGTGGTGTAGGGTTTGGGATCGTCGAAGACAGGAATGAACGGAGTCGGAATGGACAGACAACACACGAACACAAGAGAGGTTGTGATGTTGTTGTAAATTTATTAGGCCTTTTGTGTTCTTTTTTATATATGATTTTTTAGCTTTGTAAAATAAGGGTGATTGTTATAGGTTAACAAAAGTTTAAGGAAAAAACAAGAATAGAAACAGAGTAGTGATCAATTATTTTGACATTGTGTAAGGTCGTGTGAGACAGTGATGATTTTTTCATGATCACAAAAATCTTTGTAGATCAGTGTGTTTTGTATATAACTTTTTTAAGGAAGTGGATCTTTGTTATTTTTATAATCTTGTTCCCATAGATTTTATGTAAACATTAATTTATTTTTTTGTACTTGTTGATGTATTTTTGTCAGGTGGCCATGTTATTTTTATTTTAGCTGAAACTATTATGTTTAATAAGGTGTTTTCTGTTTGTGTTATTTTTGTCTGGTGAGAAAGCACAGAACAGTTCACAGGGAAAAACAGAATAGTTTAGAAGGGAGAAAGCGGCTTGTTTTTATATATTGTTGGGCTAACTGTGTGTCTCTTGGCGAAGCATATTCAACTCAGGTTCTAGGCCTGGGGAGCCTCAAGCCTCAAGTACAGGGGTCTTCTGTCTGGGACCCCAGTCCCTATTTTGTCACGCCTTATTCGGCGGGGGCGTGGCAGGTCAGTCTTTCACTTGTAAACTAAGATGAGGAAGAACTTCCTGTAGATTCACAAATTCCACAGATTTCTACTGCCAGAAACACAAATATTTCCAGCTCCAAATTGTAGCATGGCTCATTTTCTTGAGAGTCCACTTCCATTTTTTTTGACTCTGTACTTTTAAATTTTTGCTATGTAAATCTTTTATGCCTTCTGAAAAAAGCAAATCAAGTATCAAGTTTTCTCTGACCAACTTTAATAATAGAGGATAATACTCTGATTTTGTCTGTAAGAGGAAAGTCAATTGAGAAACTTACAGGGTTTTAGGAAGTAGTCTGGATGGTGCTAAGGTGTGTCTTGCCAAAGTGGAATTACCTGAGATCAGAAAAATGTTCTGATATAATACCTATGGATTGGTAGATAAAACAAAGGAATGATCTTGAAGCCAATTTTTTTAGCACTCTGGTAGTTTTGATAAATAAATCATTTTATTTGATTAACAACCACCTCTCTCAAAGGTAAATGCTTTCATTAACAAGTAACAATGATGGGGTTTTTTTTGTTTGATTTAGGGATTGGAAAACAAATTAAGTTTATTTCATTTCTTAGAATACACTTGAGACTCACATTAGGTACCTTGCTTTTGCCAATGAAATGATAGTAACTGTGACATGAGTCAACTTTAGGAGGAAGCTGTAGGACACATTGCACAACATACCATATTCCTTTATTTCCTAACCCTTGTCTGGCCTGCCGTAATAGTAGTGCCTATGGTACAAGCATGGAGCACAGAGTTATGAATGGTGGCAAGACGCTGAACTGAAGCCTTGCTCATCTTTTCATCAACCTTTAAGTCATATAGGAAATACAACTCTTTTTGTTGTTTTAAGTCAATTGAAATAGTGAAATTTTGTCATGCAGCAAGATCACTTCTATTCACAACAAAATAGATGCTAGGTGTATGTCTGATAAATATATAATAGTTAAATGGGTGAACAAATTAATAAGTGACTATCAGATTATGCATTAAACATGAACTATTCACAATTTTTTTAATCTAGCCCTCACACAGATGTGCCCTGTTTTAATCAAGCCTGACACATAGTACATTGAACTTAAAAATTTAATAAGGACATCATTGTTAACACAGTGAGGCACCCCTCCCCCTTGAATTCATTTAAAATGATAAATCATTGACCTTCTATTTACATGTTTATGACATACAGTGAAGCACTATCATACTCAAACTTATCTCCTCTTCTGCTTCAACAATGGGTTTCAACTATCTTGGATAGTTTCTGTGACTGGTGAAGGAAGTCCTGGTTGAAGACTTCCCATACCATGTATTGTGGCATTGACTGTTTTAAGATCTTGTAGAAGTCTCTATTTACCTGATTTTTTTAATTGTAAATATGGGACTATTTTATGGACTATTGGAGGGCTCTACATGTCCCTTGTCTAATTGTTTTTTAACTATTGTTTTTATGGCCTGTATTTTTTTTTTTTTGGTTAGGGGCCATTGATTTACCTATATAGGCTTGTCTGATTTCTATTTTATTTGATCAGTATAATGTATAACATCAATGGCCCCTAAGAAAAATGTTGTTTTATATAGTCATCTGTAGTGATCAGTTGTATGTTTATTTTTTTTATGAGGTCTCTATCCCATAGTGAAAAGGGTAATGAGGGAATTATATATGGCTGAATGTGTCTTGTCTTTTTTTGATAGGACCATGTAAGAATCTTTGTACTCTTGGCTATATTAGCTGTCATTTTTAATCTAACTAGGGAAGAAGAAGTCTTAGTCACCGGCCAGGCCTGAGGCTAGTCTTTTCCTGATATGTAAGTCTTATCTGTTTTAGTATCTAGGAGTCTCTGGAACCTTTTTTTATTAAGGCAGATAGTAAGAAATGGTCTCTGTCTAGTAACCTCTTGTATCTAGGTGGTGTCTAACGTGGGGCTTGAACCCACGATTTTGGGATTAAGAGTCTTATGTTTTATTGATTGAGTTAGTTGGGTACCTGTCGGCGACTGTTTGTGGTGTAGGGCCTGGGATCGTCGAAGACAGGAATGAACGGAGTTGGAATGGACAACAACATCACAACCTCTCTTATGTTCGTGTGTTGTCTGTCCATTCCAACTCCGTTCATTCCTGTCTTCGACGATCCCAGGCCCTACACCACAAACAGTCGTCGACAGTTTCCTTTCTTTTTCTTTTAACAAATCATTCTATATAGTTAACTTTGAGGGCTCTACATGACATAGTATTTCTACATAAATTATACAGGTAGTCTCTTAGGAAGATAATTGAGGTAACTAATTCATTGATGATTTAAATTAAGAATAAGGAAAATTTCTATCTTCTGGAATAGCTATCTTAACATTTGTATGACATTCTAATATTAAAGAAAATTATTGCCATAATTATGTACCTTGCTAATGTCTGTTTAATTCTAGAATAAATTAATAGTAATACTATACTGGAAGATTGAAAACTTTTGACTGTTATTCATTTCTCTGCCCGCATATTCTTTAGCTACTCATGATGTGATTAGTATAATACTTTGTCATCTATAATTATTTGCTGAGCAGTTAGGTATACCTTGTAATGAAATAGAAAAGGTGAAGAAATTATATATATATATATATATATAAAAGAAAGATTTTGGTATAATTTGTTATTCTACATACAGTTTAGAGTCTCGTATGGATTCATTACTTAGTTTTGCAGTGCTGAAGTCTTCTTCTAGACATGGTTACTCGGGTCTTTCTCTCCTGAACAAAGAATTGATAAAGACAAGTATAAAAAATAGCATTTAATAAAGGTAGGAAAAGAATTAGGCTCTCAGAATGTGTTCAGGCCAACTAAAAGTAGGAAAAGAAATGCACAGTCCAGTGAGAGACTGGACTTCTGTGCAGGAGAAAGCATAGCAACACATAGCTCAATGTTGTCCATCTGTTGTATTTCTCACTTCTCTGCTTCATATCAGCCATCCTACCAAAAGCTGTTCAAGTTCTTGTGGGAAAAAGGGAAGATGACACTTTCTGATTGGTCCCAAGTAAAGTGTTTGGGAAATTTTTGTACATGTGTCCCTGAACTCAGTGGTCCACAGGTAACACTCACTTCCCAGCCCGTTGGCCATGCTCTAGTCTCCTACCTAAGGATGATATGAAAGTACTTTCTCTGGAGTACTTCTAGATTTAAAACTTTATGACTTTGTCACAAATTTAATTCTTAGTGAGAAATGTTTATAAAGCAAATACAAAAATATGTCTGTAATACAACACAAAAATAACTTATGGAGTCCAGTATGCAACCTTGTCCTTTACCTATTCTCCTGATTGAATTAAGTCACATATTTTAATTCAAACATTTGCTACAAAAATCATCAAAGACCCTTAAAGGTTTGAAAAACATATTTCATATAAAATGTGAGTTGGGGATTTTAGTATAGCCAAAATAAATTAAATAAACATAAAGACTTCTTGAGATATTCACAGATATGCATGGCATGTAGCCTTTCTGCTTTAGAACCTTAAACACCCATATAAAATTTGACATATGTCAAGTGTGGACTTGATAGACTTACCATGACAGCTTGCATTTTATGGGGCTCTTACATACACAGTTAAGCAGATCACATTAACTGTGTAAGATGTTGTAATTAAACTCTTTCCCAATAGTTTTCTTTGAATTACAAATAACACAAAAGCTATTTTGAGGTTTAAGAAGTCACATATTTGTGTTTACATCTATGCCCTTATTTTCCTGTACATTTTAGAGATCTTAAAGAAAATACATTTTACAACCAAAATAATTTATTTAATATCAGTTTTGAAAATAAGGAAAGAAATCATGAGAAAAAATCAGGAGTTAAAGATCTGCTGAGCATAGAGATTCTTCTATGCTCATTTGTACCTCATTCACACTGTTGATGTAAACATTGAGAGTTCTATACGTAACAATGGCTAGCTTGAAAGAAGACTATAACTGATCATTGGTGACCATTTAGATTTCAGTTTCTCCATTTCATTGTTTCTACTTCCAGAATTTAACTTTGTAAAATTCTCTTTCCTAACCTTTCCAACTCTTGAGCCTTCAACCAATTCACAATGTCACTATGTATTTTATTGCTAGTTTATATTAAACCTGGCACAGTAGTTGCTAAAAAACAACTAGTCTTTTGTCCTCACTTTCAGTTCCACATCAAATGGCACATTTCAATCTTTCATACAATATTATACTAATTATTAGCTAAGATTCAGTAAAAATCTTTGAAACAACTGGTTACTTAAAAAAATCTTAGCTTAAAAATGTTTCTTGTAAAACATCTTTGGTTCTCCATTTGCTGTTTACAGATTTGCATGCACAAGTCTAGCTAATTTTTGGGTTGTTTTCTTTCAAATTTGGCCAGCCCAGTCCTTCCAAAGGATATTTTCAGGGGAAAAAAATCTCTTTAGCAATGTTACAACCAGATATGCACTGTGCAAGGGATTCATCCTAGTTCCTTGATGTTTCATCTGTTGCTCAAATCTCCCATATTTTTCAAAACTCAGCAATAGATCCTTTGATATAATTTTTCCTCTAAGATCTCTAAGCAAATAAAACCCATGCTACCCCTAAAGACAATGTGTAAATCTGAAAACTTTTGAAGTCTGCCATTGTTTCACCAAATATTCTCAATTTTATAGGAAAATTTTTCATGTGTATATTTTCTCTTGTATATTCACTACAAATTTCTACTTGTCAGATATTTTTGGACCATTTTAAATATAATAGGTAAAGTAATTTTTTTCAGACAAGGTCTCGCTGTGTAGTTCAGGCTGGCCTTACACTCGTTGTGTAGTCACGGCTCACCAAATCCAAGGAGACCCTCCTACCTCTGCATCTTGAATGCTAGTCTTACAGGTGTGTGGTGCCACACTCAGCCTTAAGGTAATTTTCTATCTATACTCTTGCAATTCTTACTGAAAAAATTGGCTCTGACATATTTGCTTGATCATATAAAATACTTTTTTATAAAAAGATCATATCTCTTTCTACTTAGTTCATTAGAAATGATTCCTTTTCAACACTTTCAAATCATACGTGAGAGCATTTTGAAGCCAAATTATAGCAAGAAACTCATGATTTATTCTGAGGACCATTTCTCGGTACTAAGTTCCTTTCACTCAGAAATTAATCTCAGTCTAATCTGAGGCAATGATCAGATGGTAATTTTGTCATTTTCTGATTCCTCTTTCTTACTTCCAAAAAATAGCAGATAAATTTTCTACATGGAGCTCCAATATAATGTTTGCCTCAGGTTTTAATGTGACATTTTAAAAAATAGGTGAGCCTATAAAAGCTAATGTTAGCTATTTTGTCTTGAGTGACTACCAAAGGTCGCTCCTGCTATACGCCATAGACATTTGTTGTTTTATCTCATCTGTGAGGATGTGTGGATTTCATAAGAAATATTTATATATTTCTTTAAGAAGTGAGGAAAGAAAACTCTGAGATCTTAGTGAAATTATACAAACTAATGTGACTATTTAGATAGCACAGCTGAGATTCAAATCCAAATGTATTCAACCTCATATATCAAGGTTTGTTGTGACAAATCACACTGCTCCTTCAAAATGATTTTCTCTTCTTATAATATGCAAATTTTAAGCATTAAAATGATATTTCATTCTGCAAAATAATGTGCTTATTCACTAGAATCTAGTCATTCTCATATCTGAACAGATGCAACGATTACCTTTTTAAGTACATTTATTAATAAATTGAATTAAAATGTAAATTTATAAATTATCTTTTAGTATTTGGAAGCCATGGAACATATTATTTATTCCAGGGACATAAAACTATAGTTTATACTTGTCTTCTTTTCTTAAATTTTAAACTATATTAAGAAAATTCCCTCAACTGTTTAATTTATTTGGTTTGTTAATAAATGTAAAGGTTTATAAGACATGACATGTTTTTGGTGTTGTAGCCATTTGATTACTTTACCATTTCTAAGAAGTCTGATACGAATTTCACTAGTTAATGGCTCCTAATAAGTTTGGCCCAAAACTGCATGAAGCATTTTAACTTTGGCATAAAGATTTTTCTGTACATTGAGATCTATAAACTTACATGTGGGAAGAAACATTAACGTGTTTGTGTAACAAGCACTTTGCTCTTGGCATCTAATTTTAATAAGACTTAATTTGTAGCCAGTTGAATTTTCTGTTCAATTTTCTTTACATCAGTTCTTTTTCTCTGGCTATAAATATAACCTGTCAATGTACTGGAGTGAGGGATTCTTTTCCGCATTTCTTTTTTTTTTCTTTTTTGTAGGGGAGTGTGGGCTATGGTTCAATTCTAGAATTTCAAGGAAAATCAATTAAAACATAGAAAACTAAATTTGTTATAATTTTGTCTTTGACATATTAAAAATAGGTTTTGTGAATGCAAATTTGCTTTGAAATTTCTGGTATATTTTCTGTGACTGAAATTTGTTTCTAGTTACACAAATTTCATGTAATATTATTAGTTTTATTTTTAAAAATTGATTATATTGGTTCATTTTGTATACACATGAACACAATCAAGATTGAGAATTTGTACTAGTATATGATAGGACTTATTTCTTATTTTTCCCTATTTCTACATTTTGTAAATGTGAAGAATGGTTCACTAGTAACATAGGTAGCAGCAGTGACTAGGAACATTAACTCTGTGTATAGATATCCACATAGATAATTTGGTGCAACTAAAATTTCAGGAAGAAAAAAAAAAGGCATGTCCAATGTCTACATAGCAAATTTTTCAGTTTTTAGTTGGTTTTGTTCTAAATTTCCTTCTTCTTTCTTCCCTTCTCTTTGTTACAAATTTCTTTCCTTCTTTGTTATCAGTTTCCTGAGACTTAATCTTGTAATCTTCATCCTTGCTTTTAATCATGTTTTTCTTCTTTCATTTCTCCATTTTTTTTTTTTTTTTGAGGTTTTTGGAGACAGGGTCTCGCTTTGTGGTTCAGGCTGGTCCTAAGCTCAGCCTCAAACTCACATCACAATCCTCCTGCCTCTGCCTCCCGAGTGCTGGGATTACAGGCGTGAGCCATCACGCCTGGCACTGTGGTATGTGGTACTGGTTGCTGCTGGGTGTGGGTCTCCACACCCAGTATTGTTATGTGGTTATGGGGAATCGAACCCGTGCCCTTGCGCTTGCAAGACAGGCGCCAGAACCACTGAGCTAACTCCCCGGCCCCTCATTTCTCCATTTTTTTTATCTTCCCTCTTTTAAATTTTCTGTCCTAAATATAAAATCACTCTACTTATGGATATTATCTACATAAAAATTACTTGTCTTAGTTTTTGTTATAGTTAGTAATGTCTTGTTTCACAAATGCTTCTGTTTGCAAACAATTCAGTTTACAAATTTTTCTTCCAGTAACAAACTCCACAACATGTGACAAACACGACCATAGTCATCTTCCTCACACAAACAGGAACATAGTCACCTCCAGTCCAGTGTCACTTGTGATGGGGTGTCAGCTGTAGACCTGGAATTAATCTGAAATGGAGAGATGTGCAGAGGTCAAATGTCAGTGTTTGTCCAGGTGGGGCTTATCCAACAGGAATGCCTAGGTTTAAATGTAGCTAATTATTAGTTGGCTTGGTTTTTCCTTTTTTAGTCTGTGTTTGATGCTATTTTTATTACTGATTATAATACTTTAGCCAAGATTGTATAGTTATTGAGATCATTTAACCTTCCTTGAACCCAAATCACTTGATTTTCTGGGGGTCATAAATAATATCATAGTCTAGTACCAAAGAAATGAGTGCTGGGCCATACAGGTTGCAATTTATTAAACAGAAGAGGCAGAAACCTGGGATGGACTCAAAGGCCAAAATTCAGCTATGCCTAGAAGACATCTCTGAAACTTAGTCATTTCTTTAAGAGGTCTCAATACTACTAATAATACTAGTAATAAACAACTTTTGAGCTTCAATTCAGAAAAAAAAATTAAAAAATTATAAAAACATGGAAGTAAGATGCAAATAAAACTCACCCAAGGCAAATCCAGAGGGCACTGAGATTGAAGAAATCAAAAGCCAACCAGCTAAACCTGCCATTATGATAGTAGCAAAAGTAACAGAATGTGTGAATAAATCTCTTTACAAAACAAAAACAGAAATAATTACACAAGCCATGAAAAAGATGATGTCCATAATAAAGGAAATTGCAAGTGAATTGGGAGTAGAAATAGTGAAACTTTGGTACTGAAATTTAATACACACCATGTATATAGTTGTGAATCAAATCAGTTTTTCCCACTTGGCTCAGTGAAAACAACATTCATCAGTTCTGGAAGGAAGGAAGGTGGGTGTGGAGGGGTTATAATTTCAAGGAGAGCTGTGAAAGTGAAATCCAGCCTTGGCTAGGTCAAGTACATTGCACATATGCCTCCTAGCAACAGAGAGAATTGTACAGGTGCGAGCACACTCACCTCTGTGTGTAGAAACTGGATTAAGACCATTTAGAGTTTAGCCCTGACCACTTGGTCCAGACTCCTTCTCCTTCAGCCAAAACCAGGCGACCAATCCATAGCCATCAAGTACAACCGCCCACCCCTCTGCACACTTCAACTAATCCACGGCTGACCCATATACTTACTCTCCCTGTTGTTCGCTTTATAAGTGTGTGCATTGCCTAGTAAAAGAGGAAGTGTTCCTTGAAACCTCCCCAAAGTCTGTGTGGTGACTCTGTGACCTCACTCTTTCAGGCTTGAGCCAAAACCTGTTTCTTCAATGACCTTAACACCTAAAACAGAGCTCCACTCCATAAGGACATTGAGAGACTTTGAAGTGTTCTGTCTATTTTTTGTTAGTTACTGTGTCATTTTTTTGGTTTGGTTTTATTTTTAGTAAATTGAATTTACTTATACATTTCGGGAATATATGATGGTCACATTCCTCATTGAAAATTTGTACTTGTACATTATATAGCCTGAATATTATTTTTTCCAATTCCCCAGGGTTAATTTTGATGAAATAATCTGTCTCATGTCACATTATTTTTCTTGCACTTAATTGCCCTCTGGAAATGAGAGACTATGTTATTACTCATCAGATTTTATTGCAGTTATGTAAAGTGTTTCTCAAAGAAATACTGGCACTCATTCCATTTTCAATAGTTAATTTTATCACATTGCTGCTAACCTTCTCCCTGTCTTCCTCTTCCTCAGTGGAATCCTCCTCAGCAGGCTGCTATTCACTCTGGAGTTCAGCCAATTTTTCCATTGTCAGCTCCACTTTTGATCCTCAGCAAGCTTGTCTATGTCTGCCCTATCAGTGTCCAGACCCATGCTCTTGCTCATGCACACAATGTCCTCCACTATCTATGTATCAGAGTTTTCAAAGTCATGTTCAGTGATACATTCTGGTCAGTTTCCTCCAAGTCCAGTTTAAAGCCTGGTATGTGACAGCTCCCTACACTTTGTCACTGAAGTAGATGCAGTGAAGGACATCAAAATATTTCTTCTAGAACACCTTCAAAGTCACACATGTTTCATTGGTGACATTAAAATACCAAGTGAAGAGTATACAGCTTTCTGAAGTTGCTAATCATCTGCTGGTCCATAGGCTGAATAAGAGGTGCTGTGTTGGAAGGACTAACTTTATGAAGTCAAACACAGCATTGCTATCATCTACCAAGACTCAATGGTAGCATCCTTCAGATGAAGACATTCTTCAGGCAATTTGTTTTCAGAAAAATACTACTACTATACTAATAATAGTGGATATGAATAACACATACAGCCATTTCATGAACAGTAGCCATGTGACACAAACTTTTTCACTGTTCTTCCACAGTACTGCCATCCTATTCCTGTTCACATTCTGTTTCTTGAGCCTACAAATGCTCTAGGAATGCTGTGCCAAGTAGTGGCTTAGTCTTTAGAATTATACTCATAGTTGCACATAGCAAACAGGTTAATTTGTCTTTCATGGGCTTCTGTCCCAGCAGCACCTTTTTCTCTTGTGTGATATAGGTTCTGCTTGGCATCTTTTTCCAAAAGAGCCCTTTTACATCACAGTTAACACTTGTCAGATGACATCATTCTGTCCTCATGAGTTCTACAGATTCTTTCTTGTAAACTTATGCAATGGACTTGTCAGAAATGAATTCCTCATGGCTTATCATACTGGGAATACCACTATTCTTGAGGAATTTCTTTCTTTCTTTCTTTCTTTTTTTTTTTTTTTTTTGAGACAGGGTCTCGCTTTGTAGTTCAGGCTGGCCCTGAGCTCAGCCTCCAACTTACATCACAGCAATCCTCCTGCCTCTGCCTCCCAAGTGCTGGGATATTCTTGAGGAATTTAACAAACCACTCTTTAAATTAATTACTTGTTGAACTTCTGGAAGAGTTTTCTTGCCAGAAATTATTGTGATTTTTCCTGGATTCTTTACTGATCCTAGATTCACCAAAGCTATCTCCTGCCAACTGTTTCTCACTGAACAACACTAACAAAAATTTTTACCTCTTGCAGTACATGTGCTTTCCACTGAGTTAACAGGCTTACTTCTTTTGCCACATCAACTTCTTTTTTGTATATTCATCCTTCACATAGTCCAGATTGTCACCATATTAAACTCTGAGTTTAGAGCAGTTGGATGAATACCACTCATGTTTTATACAATATCCTTCTTCAAATGGATGATTATTTTCTTCAAAACCTTCTTCTTACCATTTTTACTCTGAAGTTTTTATTTCCTTCAACACTAGTCTGCATATTATACTTATCTTCATCATCACTCTACAAGTTCTTGTTACCTACATTACCTTTGTGTAATTTCTTTCTTCATCATGCTGGCTCCTCATTTTCTTTAGGGTCATGCTGGCCTCAATAATTCTGTGCAGTATTGTATGTGCTAAAAGGCTTCACAAAAATCTGAATAAGTCTATCTTCAAGTGAAATCATGACTAGAGGAAGCCACAACCATGTGTTACAGTGAAGATGATCATATTCATGTTCATTGAGGGAAGATGGCTGTGGTAACTTTCATCACTTGACACTTATTTCATAAAAGCAAGCAAAATTTTGCCAAAAGTTTCTGTTTACAAGAAAATCTGTTCATGAAAGTGTGCATTCATGAGTTGAGGTATTAACACAGAGAGAAAATAAAGGAGGAGTTTAAGAAAGAAATGGAAACCATGAATGCCCAGTGTAAGAAAGAATTGTAGTACATGACACAGACCCAAAGGGATAAAAAATACTATTGAAATCTTATGCAGCTGAAACCACCAAAGTCAAGATACACTATGAAATATCAAAGACATAATTGCAGTTGCCAATCATTAAAGAAAGACTTTTGTTCTAATTGACTTTATTGGTACATTTTATACATACAATATGATCACATTTAACATTGATAATTTGCACCTGTAAGTGACACATCATGCTTCTCATTTTTTCCTTTCCTCTCACCTCTTTATACCCCTTCTCCACATACACATAAACTTTGTTTCCTTTTTGTAACTATCAAATTTTTTCCTTCCCCTTTTTACTTTCTTCTACCTGCCCTTTCTCTTTTCCTTTTGCAAATTTTCTCCTTATTTTAAAATATACATTTGCATTCATTTACATCTTCAGTTTTTCATACTAGAGGAAAAAATATTTGGAATTAAAAATTAGAACACAGCACAAGGATATAAAAAGCTTATTCAGAAATAATAGCAGAAAATTTTAAGCATGTATAAAAGAATACGACATGCAGATAACTGAAGCATATAGAACTACAAGTAGCCATGATTGAAAAATGTTATACCAACACACGTACTAGTCAAGATTTCAGAATTAAACACAAGAACAATATATTAAAAGCTATTTGAGAAAAAAATTAATCATTTATAATAGAAATCCCATAACATTCACAGCAGTCTTCTCAACACAACCCTTAGTCAAGGAGAACTTGGACCAAAATACTTCAAGCCTCAAGAGAAAGAATGTCCGACCCTGATACATATATTCCACAGGTTATCTTTCAGAATTGAAATAAGATACTTCCATGTTAAAAAAAAAAAAACACTAAATATATCCATGGTCACCAAATAAGTACTCCAAAGAATCCTAAAAGATATTGTAGAAAAAATCAGAGAGGTAATGAAGACAATAACTTCCAGAACCTCAGTAGAATAAATATACCAGGCAGGGCATATAATTGAATTGATCTGAGAAAATAAAAGAATGAACCAAAATAATATAATGAGAAGAGTAAGTCAATACAGATCAGTTATAATCATCAATGTGATTGGTCTCAATTCCCCCCCCCCAAAAAAAAAGACATTGGCAGAATAATTCAAGAAATAAGACCCAACAATATGTTGCATGTAAGAAACACACTTAACTCAGTAAGAAATTTAGATTGATAGTGAAAGGATGGAAAATAATACTCCATGCAACAGAAACCTGGAAATAAAAAAGCAGGAGTAGCTATTCTGCTTGTAGCAAAAATAGCCAAGACTGATGAGAAGAGACAAAGGAGGTCACTATGTACTTGTGAAAGGAACAATCCAAAAGAAAGAAATAAAAAATCATAAATATATATGTACCAAATAGAGACACACCCTATTACATAAAACAAATACTAAGGGACACAGAATCAAACAAACATTATTACAGTTGTAATGAGAAAAACTCTGTACCCTACTATCATAAACTGACATATAAACTAGATAGAAATTCAATAAAGAAATATTGGAACTGAGCCAAACTTTTAAACAAATTGACTTAGCAGGTATTGACAGACTGTGTTATCCAAGGATAATGGAATACCCAGTCTTCTCAATAGTACATGAGATTTTCACCCAATATAAACCATTCTGTTTATCTTATAGAACATGTTTAAGCAAATGCAAAGGAATTAAAATTATTCCATGTATGTTATCAGATTATAATGCAATAAACTTGGCTCTGGTATCAGAAAATAAAGATGTAAATGAGTCCTAGAATTGTATGCTATATATCGTGAAATAGAAAATGCTCAATGTAAAATAGGGAGAAGGGGGAAAAATGATGAGATTGTAACAAAAAAGTAAGGAAACAAATTTTATGTATATGGGAAGGCAGTAGGGTAGGTAAGGCTATGGGAAAAAATGAGAATTAAGTTGTGTCTTATACTGGTACAAATCCCTATTGTGGAGTGCAATCATGATGCATATATGTAATGCACCAATAAAGATTAAAAAAATTAAAACAAAAAGAAAAAAAAGTGCAATGAACTTGGAAGTAAATGACAAAAGAAACCTCAAAAACTATACTAAGACATGAAAATTTAAAAATATCCTTTTGATCAACCAATGGGAGTGGGTCGTAGAAATAAATTAAAGAAAAAATTGAACATAATGAGAGCAGTGCTACCAGGGAAATTTATAGGGGCAATTTCTGAAATTAGAAAATTAGAGTGAGCTCAAATAGATAGCCTGATTTATAGCTCATTTTTCTAGAACAATAAGAATAAGTAAATTCAAGCCCATACAATTAACAAAGATTGCAAGAGAAATTCATACAATTAATATTAATAATGAATTGAAGAATTAGCATTTTGAAATACTAAATAAATTAGACAGACCTTTAGCCAACCTTATCAAAAAGGAAAGTAAACACCAAAACTCATGCAATTAGGAATGAAAAGGGTGAAATTACCCCAGATACTGTGGAAATCACAAGACTATCAGTACCACCTACTATGAGAGCCTGTAATCTGGACTCTTTTTTTTTTTTTTTTTTTTTTTTAGACAGAGTCTTGCTTTGTAATTCATGCTGGTCCTGAACTCAGTCTCAAATTTAGCAATCCTCCTGCCTCTGCCTCTCAAGTTCCGGGATTACAGGTTTGAGGCACCACACCTGGCATTGTGGTATGTGGTTCTGATTGCTGGTGGGCACAAGTCGCCACACTTGACATTGTTGTATGTGATTAATGGTGTCTATCCCGCACCCTTGAGCTTGCAAGGCAGGTGCTGGAACCACTGAGCTAAATCCCCAGCTCAAGCCTGTACTCTAATGAAAGTGAAAACTCAGAAAAATATCATGATAGATTTCTAGATATATATGAATCATCAAAGCTGAATCACAAAGATATAAAAATTCTACACAACCCAATATGAGTCAATGAAATTAAAGAAGTAATACATTTCCAATAAAGAAATACACACGTCTTGATGAATTCACTGGTGAATTCTATAAGAACTTTAGAGAAGATCTAATGCCACAGCTCTTCAAAATCTTTCATGAAGTTGAAAGGGAAGCAATGCTTTCAAATTCATTTCTGGAAACAAACATTATCTTAAACAAACATTATCTTCTCACTAAAAGTGAGAAAAATTTCACCAAAAAAGTGAACAATAGGCCAATCTCTTTAATGCAAACAGATACAAAATTTTTAGTATGATACTGTCAAACATAATATATCAAATCACCAAAAAGTTTGTATATTCCATAACCAAGTAGTGTTCATCCCAGGACTGTAAGAATTTTCTGGCATATGCCAATAAATAAATTGAAAGCACCAACATAAAAGATGTGATCATCTCAAAAAATGCAGCAAAAACATTTGACAAAGTCCAACACTGATTCATGATTACAACTCTAAAGAAAATTGGAATATAAGGTTCTTATCTCAATCTGATAAAGGCCACCTGTGACAAAGCAATGGCCAAGATCTTACTAAATAGTCAAAACCTGAAAGATTTCACTGTAAATAAGGAAAAAGACAAGGCTGCCACTGTCACTAAATCCTGTTCAATATAGTTTTGGAAACATGAGACAGAAAAATTAGATAAGAGAAAGAAATAGAAGGAATGTGGATGGGAAAGTAGAACTTAAACTATGAGTATTTGCAGATTACACATTATTCTATATAGAAGATGGCAAAAATGCCACCAAAATTTTTTTAGATTACTAGGCAAATTTAGCAGCTTAGCAAGATTTAACATTAACATTCACAAATCAATAGCACTTATGTTCATGAATCACACACTCATTGAGAGAAAAATTAGGGAAATAACTCCTTTCAGAATAGAGAAAAATAAAATACTCATATGGTATCAGATGATACCTAGAACAGCAAAAGCAATTTTGAGCAATACTGAGAAGACAGGGGCATCACAATTTTCAATTTGAAATTGTCCTATATAGTTATCATGACTAAAAAGTAAAACAGCGTGGTATGGACAAAGAAACAGACTCTATGATCAATGGAACAGAGTTCAAGATTTAGAAACAACTCTGCGCACATTCAGCTACCTTATCTTTTTAATTTTATTTTAAAATTCATTTTACTGGTATTATATATATATATATTATATATATATTATATATATATACACACACACACATACATACACACACATATATGGTATTATATATATAAGGTATTACATATATGGTATTTTTATATATAATGGTATTGTATATATAATGTTATTATACATAAATGGTATAATATATATATATATATATATGTGATTACATTCTACATTGAAGGTTTATATCAGTACATGACACATCTTGATTTTCACTTTTTCTTATTCCTCTGTCCTCCCTAAAACTCCCTGACCCGTATATATAAAAAGATTTTTCCTTTTCTTTCTTTTTCTTTTTTTTTTTTTTTCTATCTTATCTTTGACAAGGGGCCCAAACACTTTCACTAGAAGAAAGATAGCCTCTTTAATAAATGTTTCTGGGAATACTGGTTTTTCCATGTACCTAAAGCTGACTGTAGATTCATGTCTCTCACTATTCACTAAACTAAAATCAAAGTGGATCAAAGGTACAGATATAACACCAGAAACAAACCCACCTCTGAACAAGAGCCTTTCAGGATTATTGTATATCTATATCCAAACAAGTATTATCTTACCTCATTAATGCAGGGAATAGAATTAGAATGTCTCCAAACTATCATTTCATTTAATATAACTCTAAAAGCAATTGTTCCTATTTTGCATGTAAGAACAAACTAAATGTTAGTAAAGATGAATAATTCACCAAATTTCTGAGAAAAGAACAGTATGTCTCAGATTAAAATCCGATGTTAATTCTGGATAGTCGGTTGTCCTATATTCTACTATGCTTGAGAGAGAAAGGATGACTTATTACTATTATGACCAAAAAAGTGGCAAAACTCAGGCTATTCTCAGTGCCCTAGTGCTTAGAATCTATTCTCAGGTATATAAAAAAATATATATGACATGACCTACGCAGGCTATACTTTGATCCAAAAATGGATTTAGTGTGTTGTTCATTTTAGGGAAATGAAGAATTATAAGAAGCTATAGAAGAAAACAAAATCATTTTTAAATAATATTGCTTTTCACCAGTGTTTCTGTGTTGGCCTACGACTTTGAGGAAAAGGTACATAGGACATAAAGAACTAATCAGATCCTCTTTGTAAGTGCAGATGGCAGGTGGGCAAAAATTTATACAGCATTTCTAAGAAGTGTTGGCGCTGGTATACAGTGCAAGTAGAGCATTTGATAAAGATGTGCTCAGATATTATGAGTGGTACGAAGAGGGAGGACAGCACAGCAGACCTTGTCAGAAAAGGAAAACAGGAAACTGTAAGTACTCACGATTCTTAATCACCTTAAAAAAAAAAAAAAAAACAGCGTCACCTGTAGGTCATCAAAATATTGCAGGTGACTCAGCCTCACACCTATATCCATCACATGAATACTTTATACGACAACCAAGCACATAGATTTCAAGGGAGATAATCAGATAACACTTCTAATAAGCTCAGACCAGCTTCTCCTCTCATCCTCCCCGTCTCAGTTCACCTGAATTTAAGCCCTAGTTATTTTGAAATAATTTGCAGATTTAAACTAATTTGATTTCCTTATACTTTACCCCAGTGGCTAATTAACACCTTACCAAGTCACTACTGTAGATGAAAAAAAGCAGCCATCAAGTAGAACAACCACTCCAAATAACGACTAGCACTGTGCAAAGGACACCTGAAAAATAATGTGAATGGAGAAGAGGCTTTTCTATTCTAAGATTTCAAATTCACTTACAAATTTCAACCTTACATTTCATGTCAGATAAACAATTCCTCATGCATCAAGGAGAAACGTTTTTGAGTGTTCACAGGGGGAGAAGTGTGAAATTAAATTTTTGAGAGGCTACCGCTCAAAAGAAACTTTACATAAACCAAGGCAATTAATTTCACACTAACTCTATGAAGCATTTGATGTCAGCTCCATTTTATAGAAATGGATTGTGATATTTAGGGAAGTTAAAGATACGTTCTGGGCTACAGAGGTACAGAATGGCATGTATGATTCCAAAATATATAACTTTTTATTTATAGGTATTAAACAGTTGTGGCAATTGAATTTGCAATATCCTTTTATGTATTTTCATAACTCAGATTTTAACACAGATGTCTTCAAACATACCAAAGGAAGCATATAAAACATTATATAAAATTAAATGCATATTTTCAAAGAGACTATTTAGACCTGCTAATCAATATGCCATTTAACCTAAATATATTGTCATGCAAGTATAATACAATTTTAAGTCATTCATTAATAATTTATATTTAATATTTACTTTCTCCTAGGAACTCTGTGGATCAGTGAGTATAAATAAGATGTTTGAAATTTAGATGCTTAAGGGCTGGGGATTTGGTTCAGGGGTTCCAGCGCCTGTCTTACAAGCTTAAGGACCCGGGTTTGATTCCTCGGTTAACCACATATAATATTGGGTGTGGAGACTCATGCCCAGCAGCAATCAGTACCACATACCACAGTACTAGACATGGTGGCTATTGCCTGTAATTCCAGAACTCAGGAGCCAGAGGCAGGAGGATTGCTGTGATGTGAGTTTGAGGCTGAGCTCAGGGCCAGCCTGAACTATAAAGGGAGACTCTGTCTCAAAAAAAAATAAAAAAAAAAAGTGAGGTGCTTATAAGAGAGGTGTAGATGAAACGGGAACACCCTAAGTATCCTGAAATCCTACCATGCGACTAGCTGATATGCAAAATTATCCACCCATTTCAGATGTATCACTGATCTTTTCATTGGTATAAATGCAGGCATTTGCCCCTGACTCCATCAAGAAAGAGATATCGGGTGTTGTTATGGCTGCCACAAGTATAATTTTCCTTTTGGTGGCAGATGTTCACTCTAGGTACCCATGTAAATTCTTTTCCAAAATGTACATAAAATTTTATATGATCATGACATTGGGACACGACCATGTCTAAGTGCAGGGCTTCTGTACCGGAAGAGCTATGCTATCTGCTTCCTCCCCTTCCCCCACCACGGGACATGCAGTGATGGTTCAGGACTGGATAACTGCTCCAACACTGAAAGTGCAAATGGCAAAGATCGAGCAGCTAATAGCAGTAACTAGTCCATAATAATTCTGAACTCCTACTAAGAAAATACTGCTTGATTTACCCACTGTGTGGATAGTAGTGCTCTTTGATGGAGGCTCCATTTAGCGTGGGTCTCTATTCTTACCTCCACTACCTAGGAGTTTCTCCTTCCAATCATTCTCTTTGGCCATTTTTT
>PVIR01025752.1:0-24625 GCA_004026965.1 Petromus typicus | reverse complement strand
CCTGTAATCCCAGCACTCGGGAGGCAGAGGCAGGAGGATTGTGATGTGAGTTTGAGGCTGAGCTCAGGGCCAGCCTGAACCACAAAGCGAGACCCTGTCTCAAAAAAAAAGAAAAGAAAAGTTTAGTGTTTGAACTATACAGTGGCGTTTGTAGCTATGCTGTGATTGTCATTTATACGTACTTGAGGCCCTCAGTTCAATCCACAGCATAGCATACGTTCATGCATGCACATATGAATAGCATAGTTAAATGTAGTTTCTTTATCTCACTCCCTTCCTCTCCCACTCCCTTTTCTTCTTCCCTCCTTTTCTTTTCCTTCCTTCCCTCAACCCCTTTCCAGGAAGCTGCATCCCTATTTCCTTTTAATATTTGAGGCAGAATCTTGCTAAATTGGTCAGGCTGGGGGCTGGGGAGTTAGCTCAGTGGTTCCGGTGCCTGTCTTGCAAGCGCAAGGGCCCGGGTTCGATTCCCTGGTAACCACATAACAATACTGGGTGTGGAGACCCACACCCAGCAGCAACCAGTACCACATACCACAGTGCCAGGCGTGGTGGCTCACGCCTGTAATCCCAGCACTCGGGTTGCAGAGGCAGGAGGATTGTGATGTGAGTTTGAGGCTGAACTCAGGGCCAGCCTGAACCACAAAAGCGAGACCCTGTCTCAAAAAACCTAAAAAAAAAAAAAAAAAAAATTGGTCAGGCTGGACTGACACCTGGCTCCCCCTGCCTCCAGAGTGCTTAGTATTACTGGTTTACACCACCACCTTTACCGCCTTTACTAAGTCTTCAGTAGATAGTCTGAAGCTATTTAAATTTAACTTAAACACCTAATAATTTCTTTAATCTTGTGACAATAAGGCCACAATATTTATTTTGAATAAACCTCTTAATGTAGTGATTTTTTTTTAGTTTTTTGAGACAGAGTCTTGCTTTGTAGTTTAGGGAGTTCCTGAACTCACTATGTAGCCCAGGCTACCCTTGAACTCTCAGCAATCCTACCTCTGCCTCCCAAGTGCTGGATTTACAGGTGTGAGCCACCACCCTCAGCATTGTGATATGTGGTACTGGGAATCAAAGTCGGGACCTTGCGCTTGCTAGGGAGACACCAGAACCACTGAGCTGAATTCCCGGCTCAGTGTAGTGATTTTAATACCAGTGGTATTCATTTTTTTAAAGTTTATATTGTAATTTTCAGAATACATTATAATTAGTGTACCAAAGTTATTTATACTAAGTAGTTATAACTGATATCCAAATAAATTTTTTACTACATTGCTACAGTAGACATTAATCAGCTTGACATACTTATTGACTGATTTAAATCAAGTTAAACATAGTTTATGTTTATACATAAAACAGTAGATATAAGTATAGGTTAGTCTAATTTTAGTGTCTAATTTTTGGTTTACTAAATTAAGAATGCCCCATTTATAGAACAAATAAATAAGTACTGCAGGCATCTAAGGATCATATTATCTGTGATCAGGTCACATAATAAATCACCATATAGACAAAATCAGATCTAATTCATTAAAATGTACAGTGCAGGTTGTCAGATGCACTTCCAGATTCCCCAGTCTGATGTGCAGCAGAGAGAACAGCAGAGACAAAAAACTGATAAATCTTCCAAGAAGATACCCCTTTCTTCCTAGAGCTACTGTTATTTCATGATGTATGTTGGGTGCTTAAACAAGAACTTGGAGGTCTGAGGAGTTTCTCAGGCAAGCCCGACCAATCCTGTGCCCTACCTGAGTTTTTCTTCAAGATACTTTGCACTTTTTCTGTCTTCAGTACCATCTTCGTGGCACTAAGAGTTCTTGTTTTCTCCAGTGCTGTGGGCATCTATTTTAGAAGCTCTTGTGGTGTCTGTGAGTGAGGTGGCTGCCACAGTGAGGACTCTTGCAGCTACTGTATCCAAATTCAAGCTGGGCATCTAGCAGTATTTTTTCCATATCACTGTTATAAATGGAAGCTTAGTGTAGAACGCCATTCCAATCCCCATTATTGCTAAAGTAGAATTCTGCCTAGGAGCCATGTAGCTCCTCTGGGTTTGGGGGACTGCTTTGTTATGTGAGCCAGGAGAGTGACTCTGAGGGACTGCTTTGTGATGTGAGCCAGGAGAGTGACTCTGAATGCCTGATCATGGTGGGCAATGTACTGCAGTTCTATTCTCTACCTTAGTGCAGGTCTTTCCAAGTTGGAAGCATGTGCACTTAGCCATTATTGAGTTTTGTATCTTAAGAGACAGTTATTATGAATCTCTTTCTCTAGTTATCTGTGGAACAGTTTAATATATCCATGAGATTATAGCTCATTGATAACAGGAACTCTGCCTTGCACATTTTCTCCATTTAGCATATGGTGGCACATAAATTATTTTTTAAAAATGTTTTATTAGTACATATTTACAAAATATCACAATTGCATTCTTCATGCGGAGCTGTGTCACAGAAAGGGTAAAAAGTGCTGAGAGTTGATGAAATGCAGGTGTTCACTGAATTGACCTTACCTTCTGCCTTTCTGCAGAGAAACTGGCTATTTCTCCTGGGAAAGAAATGTGTACAGACAGCCTTGAGTGCGCTGTGAGTGTTCTTGTTTTAGCTAGACCCAAGACACTGCTCTAAAATATGCAGGCCTGTTGGCACTGAGCCTCTTTTTTCTGAAGACTATACTTAAGAAATTAACAAACTGGATACAGTGTTGGCTTTTTCTGTTTCATCCGCTGAAGGGTCCATCTCATTCAAGATTCTTCTCCAGACGATTCCCTTTCATCTTTGGTGCTGTCCCTTGCCTATTAGACTATGCTCATATCTGCTGTACTTTTATAATAAGCTTATTTTTCATCTAACTTCCATGGCCACGTACAGTGCAGGTGGATCCTTGCTCTCACAAGCTGGTACATGTATATAACAGATGTTCATCCTTGTTTTCACCCCCTCTCCCCCAACTCTCCCCACCCTGCATCTCCAGAGACAAGAGGATTGCTGAGCTCAAGGCTGAGTTCAGGACCAGCCTGAGCTATGAGACCCTGTCTCAAAAAAAAATCTATCTCCCTATTTTCTATTAACTTATCTTTTATTTTGGTCTTTATTTATATTTTGGGTATCTCAAGTAAGAGAAACTATGCAATATTTAAGCTTGTGTGTCTGGTTTATATTTCACTTAACATTATGGGATCTATCTAGGTGGGTCTATTTTCCGGTAAATGACTTCTTTATCCTTCTTTATGGCAGTATAGTACTCCATTCTGTATAAATATGACATTTTCCATATCTGCTCATCTGTTGTTCGATATAAATGTCACTTCCAATATTTAGCTATTATGTGTTGTGCTGCTGAATGTATAGATATACATGTGATATAATGTCTTTATTTTGGGAAGATAATGTACAGAGGAATAGCTGGGCCCAATGGAATTTCTGTTTTTAGTTTTTTGGAGAATCTCCATGCTTTTCTGTAATGGTTGTACTACTTTACATTCTTACTGAGAATGTGCAAGGGTTCCTTTCTTCTCATAGCCTCTCCAATATTTGTTATTTGATTTTTATTTTGTTGATGATAGATTCTCAGTGTCTTAATTTTCCTTTCTGTAATGTCCAGAAATGTTGAACATTTTTAAAAAAATATTAGCCATTTGTAGATCTCTTGAGCAGTGTCTGTTTATTTCACATGCTTATTTTTTGATTTGGTCTTTTTTAAGAGGGAGTCTAATTTCTTGAGTCCTTTATTTTAGATATTAGTCTTTTGTCTCATAAGTAACTGGTGAAATTTTTTTCCATTGTATTGGTTATCTCTTCACTGTTTTGGTTGTTTCCTTTGCGGTATAGTAGCTTTTTAATTTACTTATGATCCTGTTTGTTGGTTCTAGATGTTATTTTGTTTTTGTTTTTTGGAGATTGTGTAATTCAGTTCGGCCTTGAACTATGTAGACCAGACTGGTCTTGAACTCAAGGCAATGTTCTTGCCTCAGCTTTTCATATGCTGCAGTTATGGGTGTTTGCTATTACATTCAGCTCTCTTAATGTTGTTTCTTGTGCCGTGAGTGTTTTCTTCAGGAAGTCTGTGCCTGTGCTTCTGTCTTCAAGAATTTTACCTACTTAGGGCTGGGGATATAGCCTGCCTTGTAGGCACAGGGTACTGAGTTTGATTAATAGTACTGCAGAAAAAAAAAAATAATTTTACCTAACCTATTTAATCTTCCAGATAATTGTTCCTCTTTTAATATGTAGTCTTTAATCCATTTTGATTTGATTTTAGTACATGGGGATAGATAAAGGTCTCAGCCTTCAGCGTATGGAATGCCAGTTTTCCCAGCTTTTTTTTTTTTTTTTGACAGGTTCTTGCTATATAGCTGAGGCTGGCCTTGAACTCACTGGGTAGCCCATGATGTCTTGGAACTCACAGTGATCCTCCTGCCTCAGTCTCCTAAGTGCTGGGATTATAGGAGTATGCCACCATGCCCAGCCCCAGCAACATTTGTTAAAGAGGCTATCTTTCCTCTCCCAAATGCTTTTGAGCCTTTTGTCAAAGATCAGATGGCCAAATATGCCAAGGTTTTTTTCTGCATGTTCTATTTCTTTTCATTGATTCATATGTCTATTTTTGTGTCAGTATGATGCTGTTTTTATGACAGTAACTTAAAAGTTTGGAATTGTGGTGGTTCCTGCTTTACTCTTATTGTCCAAAATTTATTTTGCTATTTTAGGTGTCTTCATGGTTTGATAAGAATTTTAAAATTATTTTCTCTAGTTTTGGGAAGAATGCTGTTAATATTTTAATTGGGATTATGTTAAATCTGTATATCAGTTTTGGAAGCATGGCCATTTTGACAGTATTGGTTCTCCCTGTTCAGGAATAGGGGCTATCTTTCTATTTTCTGATGTCCTCTTCAATCTCTGCTTTCAGAATACTATAGTTTTCATTATAGAGGTCTTTCATTTCCTTGGTTGGGTTAATTCCTATGTTTTTAACTTTTAATGCTAATATAAATGGTATTATTTTCCTAATATCTTTCACAGTGAATTGACTATTGATATAAAGTAATATTCATTTTGGTATTGATTTTATATCTTGCTGTGCTACTAAACTGGCTATTCTGCAAGTTTTGGTGGACTTTTTGGATTAAGGATTGTATTTCCTGCAAATAATAATTTGACTTACTTTTCTACATATATCTCCTTTATTTCTTTCTCTTTCCTGATTGCTTGACTAATATTTGAGTACAGTACTATATTGAAGTGGTGATAGTGGGCATCTTTGACTTGTTTCTGATTTTAGAGGGAAACTTTTTAGTTTTCCTACATTTAATATGGTGTTGGCAGTAAGTTTGTCATAAATGGGCTTTGGTATTTCTATATCAATTTTCTTTACCGTTTTTATCACTAATGTATGTTGGATTTTGTCAAAGACTTTTTCTGTATCAATTGAGATGACCTTGTGAATTTTGTCCTTGCTTCTTGTTTATGTGATATGTTTATTGCTTTGTGTATGTTGAACCACCCATATATTCCTGAGATGAGGCCCACTTGTTCATGATGTATGATCTTTTTAATGATGTGCTGCCTTCTGTTTGCTAATATCTTGATGATTTTTGTATTTTTGTATCATTAAAGAAATTGGCAGGTAGTGCTCTTTTTTCCTTTGTTTTTTGAAACAAGGTCTCACTGTGTAGTTCAAGCTGACCTTGAACTCACTATGTAGCCCAAGCTGTCCTGGAACTCTGGGATCCTCCTGGCTCAGTCTTCCCAGTGCTGGGGTTATGGGCATGCGTTACCACGCCCAGTTCTGTAGCTCTCTTTTTTGGGGGGGGATCTGTGTCTGTGATCAGAGAAATGCCAACTTGCAGAAATGGCTTTGAGAGTACTGTTTCCCTTTCAGTTTCATAAAAAGTTTGAGGAGTTATTGGCATTAGATTTCCCCTGAAGTTCTTTTAGAATAGCAAGTCCTGGGCATTTAATTTGTATGGATATGTTTTGTTTTTGTCTTTGCCTCTCACTTTTTCCAGCAGTTTGTCTGGTTTTTATTATGGCATCAATTTGATTTACTTTGATTGGAGTTTTCAGGGGTTTTAACTTTTCTTAATGAAGTTTGTAATTCATATGGTTTGGTAATTCATATGTGTCTAGGAATCTGTCAGATTTTTTCTGGATTCTCTGATTGGAGTACAGGTTTTTGAAATAGTTACTAATAATCTGAATTTCAGTGGTGAATTGTGATTTTGCCTTTTCATTTTTAATTGCAGTGATTTGGGTCTTTTCATTCTGCTATTTTGGGGGGTAAGATTGGCTAAGGATTTGTCTAATTATGTATTCTTTCAACTTCTATGTATTGATTCTTTGTATTTTTATATAAATTACATTTTTTTGTGCTCTGACTTTAATAATTTCTTTCCTTATGCTAGCTTTGGATTTGGGTACTTCATTTTTCTAGGGCCTTGAGATGTATACTGTGTTATTTATTTGGATTTTATAGTACCAAGGATCAAACTTGGGCTTTTGTGCTTCCAGGGTAGGTGCAGTACCACTTGAGCTAAATACCTGGCCCGGATTCACTGTTTTTATGAAGTGGACATTCAGAGGGATAAACTTGCTTTGTAGGGCTGCTTTCATTGTGTTCCATTGCTTCTTTTATATTGTATTGACATTATCTTTTGATTCTAGGAACTGTTTTCTTGATTTTCTCTCTACCCTGTTGATTATTCAAGTGTTATTCATTTTCACATTTGTAATATTTCTGTAATTTCTTTTCCCACTGGTTTCCAGTTTCATTGCTTTGTGATCTGATAATATTCAGGTGATGATTTTCATTATTTTGCATTTATTTAAGTGTGACTTATGGGCTAATCTCTAGTCTCTTTGGAGAAAGTTCCATGTGCTGCAGAGAAGAGTATGTTTTTGTTGTTGAGAAGAACACTATATGTATCAATTGAGCCCATTTGTTTAACTCTGATAATTCTTTGTTGATTTTCATTCATTTGCTCTGTTTGTGATAATTTATGAGGGAAGTATTAGGATCTCCCACTATAACTGTCAGTGTTTATCTGATATTTATGTTATGTTTGTTTCATGAAATTATTTGTGCCATTATTAGGTCTGTTTATGTATATAATTGTTATTGCTTCTTTCTGAATTGTTCCCTTAATCAAACATGGTGACCTTCTGATTAGTCTTCATTTGAAATCCACTTTGAAAGTGGGATAGCTTGTTTTTGAGTTCTCCTTGTATGAACTGCTGTTTTCTTGGCTTTGAGTTTTAGTTTGTGTATTTGTTTTTCAATTAAATATGTTTTGAATTTGTTTCTTGATCCATTTTGCCAATCTTTATCCTTTGATAGGAGAATTAAGATGATTCATGTTGAGCATTATTACTGAAAGGTTTTGTCTTATTCATGTCATTGCATTATTTTCTTGTTGCTAATTTCCTTTGTTTCCTTTCTCTGTTTAACTGCTCACCCTTCCTGTGCACTCATTTTATTAGACTTTTTGGCATTATTAGTTTCACTGTCTCATTTTAGGATATCTTTGAGATTTCAGAGTACTGCTTTTTTTGTCATGAATTTCTTCAGTTGGCTCTTTGTCATATAAATACCTTATTTTCCAAAGGATAGTTCTGTTTAAGAATACAAATTTATTGAGAGGATAGCTTCTGTCTAAGAGAGACAAAAGGGAGAACCAAAAGTTAGTTCCTCCTCCTGCAAGATAGTATTTTGTTTGTTTATTTTTTGAGGCCGGGTCTCGCTTTGTACTCGCTTTGTACTTCAAGTTGGCCCCTGAACTCACTATGTAGCCCAGGCTAGCTCAAACTCATAGCAATCTTCCTGCCTCTGTCTCCTGAGTGCTGAGATTACAGGTGTGAGCCCCCACACCCGGCTCCAGAAAGATAGTTTTGCAGGATATTAGCCTGGGTTTTCTTTTAGGGTTTGAAAGACTTCAGCACAAATATTTGTAGACTAAATGACTACATGGTATGATTATCCCAAGGAACTCAGGAGTGTTATATAAACAGACAGGCAACATCATGATACAGCCCTAATCTGGAAACTCAATCATAGATTTTATATAGTTACTGATATAATTACCTAACATTTTATGGAGACAATATAAAAGTCTTTGACATTCATTTTGGGAAGAAATAATCTTTCTTGATCTGTTAATATCAGTTTTGTTCCATTTAAACCTGCGTGTCAAATGCAGTGGTAAAACAACTGTGTACTATGTGAGGTTCTGGCTTCAATCTCTTAACACTATAGGGAGGAAAATATATTTAAGTAGATTAACTTTACTGTAATATTTAAGAATATAGACTAAATTAATGTAGACACAAATTGATGTCTTAGATGAGTTATTTTGGTCAGGTTATTTGGTCTTTTGAAATCTAGTTTCTCTGTACCTACCACATAGGATTGTTGGAAGATTATAAGACATCATGCATATAAAATGTTATGTACATTTTCTGGCACTCACTTAAGGTTATTTCATAAAATCTGGGCTAGGCATGGTGACACGCACATAATATCCTGACTACTTAACAGGCTGAGATGAGAGAATCACTTGAGCTCATGAGTTTGAGACCAGGCTAGGCAATTTAGTGAGACCTGGCCTCAAAAAAACAAAATACACAGTGCCAGGTGTGGCGGCTCACGCCTGTAATCCCAGCACTTGGGAAGCAGAGGCAGGGGGACTGCAAGAGTTCAAGGCTAGCCTAGACTACATAGTGAGTTCAGAGCTAGCCTGAACTACAAAGCAAGACTGTGTTTTAAAAAAACCAAAACCAAAACAAAATTTCTTGGATTTTATGAGATTTAGTTAAATTTTTGTTGAAAATGTAGCTTGTGAACTTCATTGAAATTTAGCTCTATGGATTAGGAAGAGTGATAGGGCCGTGGATTCCACGAAAAGTATGCTTGATGAAAACATGGTGAATTTAGCACAACTCAAACGCAGTTTCCCCTACTATATGCTTATAACACAAACCACTTCTGTGAGAGAGGTAGAGGTAGAGGCGTTATTCTCCCATCAGGAAGCACACAGTCAGTTCTGTAGCAGTGCGCACCAGCTGGGTGTTCTCTAGTTCAATTCTGGTACCATCTGGGTTTGCAGCATATCTCACAGGTTGAGGGCTCAGTTCCCACAATGTGCCTCCTCCATTCGATACCAATCATAAACCCTGAATTGTTTTACCTGTGCTTCTCATTGGCTATAATTGAGGTTCCAAGAATCCCCTCTTTGGGGCTCGATAAATTAGTTTGAATGAGTCACAGAATTCAGGGACAGGTTTCTTTTAACAGTTATAGGTTTATTATAAAGGATATTACAAAGGATACAGATAGAGATATATAGAGCAAGATATGAAGGCAGAACTCAAACTCTGGGTTACTGCCCTCCAAGAACCTTAGCTATTTTAGAAACACTTCAAACTCTCTCTTTTTTTTTTTTTTTCTTCTTTTGCAGTACTAAGAATTGAACCCAGGGTCTCCACACAATATAAGCTATGTCCAAAGCCTTTAAAATTCTTTTTTTCCTCTTTTTGAGAAAGCTCTTGTTTAGTCACTGAATTGTCAGTCTGGGTTTGAACTTGAGATCCTTCAGACTCAGCCTTCCAGAGTACTGAAATTACAGGTATGCATCACCACCCTCATTTGTCATTTGAGGTTTTACAGACAATTCATTATATAGGCATGTTTAAAGAAGTAATTATCAAACTGAGTGTACAGAAAGGGTAAGATACAACTCTGATACACTGGACAGGCGCTAGGGGTTGAACTCAGTGGTTCTGGCGCCTACCTCACAAGTGCAAGGTCCCTGGTACCAAAAAAAAAAGACTAAGTGGGGAGGCCCTGAAAGTTGTGTGCAGGTTCCTCGGCATTCCTTCCTCACAGGGGTTGGACAGAGTCCCTCCTGAAATGGGGTCTTAGACCTTCTAGACTATCAGACAAGGTAGATCAGAGATTTTGTTTATCGTCAGCAGCTTAGCTGCTGTGACCCACATTGAAAAGAAAATTTTAAGACCTCTGTGTAAGACTGCACAGGTATCATTAACTTTTTAATGACATTAATTATTATTATTAACTTTTTTCCTTGTCTTTAGGAAAGATATGTGGCAAGCCTGATGCCATTGCAGAAAACTATTTCTCCATGGAAGGTATAAATACTCCAATAAATTCCTATTTAAATTATGTACCTGCAATGCTCTTTGAATATATACTGTACACTTCTTGTTTTAAGTAAAGTATTTATCATCCTTTAGAGCCCACCCCAATTAAGACAGTTCCTTCCAGAAGAATTTATGAAAACACTTGAAAAAACAGGACCTCAGCTGACCTCTAGAATAAAAGGCGATTGGATTGGACTTTACCGGTTAGTGTTCCCTTCTCCTTTCCACTGATCTGTGGATCTTTGTTCAAAAAGAAAATAAACTTTAAACTTTTAGATTCTTTTTGAAAATTCTATTATTTAATCATGGTTTTCTGAGCTGTCAGTAAGATAATGAGGAGGGGAAATAAATGATAATCAAACGTCACTTTTGTGAAATTTATTTTTATAGGCATTTTCTGAAGTCTCCAAATTTTGATGGTTGGTTCAAAACCCGGAGGAAAGAAATCACCCAAAAACTGGAGGCACTCCATCTAGAAGCTCTATGTGAAGAGGTTAGAAAATAGTGTGTTTGTGTGATGACTAATAACTATTGAAAGTAAAGTATTCCTTAGAGATTGAAGATAATAGCCATATCTACTTCTTTATACTTAGTAAAAATAACTAATTTTTATAGATTATATATCATACCAGGGAGTATATAGGTGTTCTATACAGATATCTGTTTTTTAAATTTTCATAATTCATTAAGGTAGGCATTTGTGATCTGTATTATACAACAGCTTTGGCATACAAAATGAGTGACTTGGCCTTAGTTCATATCACTGCTAAGTGGAAAGAGCAAGAAGTGTCCTGGAATGCACTTGTATTCATTCAGAAAAGCTTGTGCACATTTTCCTAGGTTTGACTTTAGTGATTCCTGGTTGGTAGTTTGAGTTCACCTACAGTGAGAGTATTGCACCATAGAAGCTGGCAAAGGTTATGAACTAGAGATGTTTTTTTCTGAAGAACTAGTTGTTAAATATTTACCAGCACACCAGTGGAGGGAGTCAGTATTCAAATCCCAGTAGTCTAACTCCAGCTTTTATGCATTATGACTTACCTTTTCCGTAGTATCAACTTTTTTTCTATAAGGTAGAACTGACTTTTTCTTATTCTATAATTTATAACCAACCATTTTAAATTACATGTGGGTTAACCACCCTTCTGGGTTCTCCCTTCTCTCTTAGGCAGAAGCTTTCTTTCTTTTTTTTTGAGACAGGGTCTCGCTTTGTGGTTCAGGCTGGCCCTGAGCTCAGCCTCAAACTCACATCACAGCAATCCTCCTGCCTCTGCCTCCCAAGCGCTGGGATTACAGGCGTGAGCCACCACGCCCAGCACTGTGGTATGTGGTACTGGTTGCTGCTGGGCGTGAGTCTCCACACCCAGTATTGTTATGTGGTTACCGGGGAATCAAACCCAGGTCCTTGTGCTTGCAAGACAGGCGCCGGAACCACTGAGCTAACTCCCCGGCCCAGAAGCTTTCTTTCTTAATAAAATTTTCCTACTAAAAACAAAAGAAAAGAAAAAGAAACTACATGTGAAAATATAAAGGATAGTCTTATTTTTATTTAATTTTAAAACTGAGTTGGGCTAGCCTCAGTGTTATATTTCTAATAATAAACTTCTAGTAATTATAGCTTTCAGAAAAAGAATACCACAAAGGCAACCACAAAGTAAGGCCAAGAAGAGTTTATTCAAAGATACCAAGTTATACTGTGTAATGCATTCAGATTTAGTCATGTTGATTTGTTGGGTAATATTCCTTATGAATTCTTCTTGCTCTAGGGGTAGAAGTTAGTATTGCATTGAGGTACATTTTTCTTTGTGTTTCTTTACCTAAATGAGCCACCTAAGAAAGGACTTTACTTACATTTTGTTTTACTTTCAAGTATTAGATGGTCATTCTGCCTACTTTTGAATGTTAGGTAATTGGCAATTTCTAGGATATCATGAGAATTATCCTTGTACTATAATTCTGTATCTGAGTTGAATACCCTGTTCTCCTTTCCCTTGTCTTTCTTTCCCATTACCTTTGCCTATTGACGCTTACGTGTAAATATAATTTTGAGTAAATACTGATTTGGATTTTGTTTGTTGTTCCAGGACCTACTTCTCTGGATCCAAAAACACACAGAAGTAGAAACAGTAGACCTTGTATTGAAGCTGAAAAATAAACTGGTATGTAACTAAATCAGGTGAAGATCAAACTGATCTTTCTTTGAAGATATTTTCCTCCTATTTGAACTGAAAATCTTGCGATGTATCTCAGAAGCAATTTTTTAAATTAGAGATCACTTGTGCAGATCATAATGATGTAATATTATTCCAGAGATATTTACGTGGAGTCTAATGAATTCTACAAAGATGCCATTTAAACTTAATACCATATTTTATGTACGAATTTATATAAATGCCTTTTATTGAGCTTAGCAATGTATTTAAATAGCATATTTTTAAATTTTTAGTTTCTATGAATTTTAGTCTAAGACTAAAGTTTCCTAGTTGTTAGGCCATTAAACTTGTTTATATAGCAAATATAAGTACAAATATAAGTTCATTTAAATGCTGCCAAATGTTCCTTATGTAGTTGCAGGCTGATCGAGAAAATTTACCTGTGAAACCTGACACTATGGAAAAGTTACGGACACATATAGATGCAATTATCTTAGCACTGCCAGAGGACCTTCAAAGCATACTACTCAAAACGGGCATGACATGATATTTACCAGGATTTTCCAGCCAAAATGGATTGTGCACCATGAAGCATACTGACATTTCAACAGACACTCAAAGGAGGTCTCTCAGCGGCAGCAGGGTGGAAAACAGCTATGGATGCTAGATACAGGGTGGCAAGACTGTATTGTGTAAATAGACCTTTTTAGTGCATTATTTTTAAAAATGGACATTCGTGGTGGTTCTACTTTAATACTGAAACACCGAAAGGAATTTCTATATTTTTAATCATGTTCTAAAGTGCTCTTATAAGAGACCTATGGGCCCATCAGTATAAGTGATTCCATACTGCAATGCTGGCATTGCAGATATATTTTTAAATTGGTGCTGCTTTGCCCAATCATGTTAAAACTCAGGGGGATGTAAAAATAACATTCACACTTCTTAAGAAGGCCATCTTAAGAAGGAAAAGACTGAACTGTCTAATTATTGTTAGAACTAATTGATGCTTATGTAGTGCCTTCTGTTGTCCTACATGTTTCAGAGTCCAGCTTTTTCTTAGCTTGATTGTGATATATAATTTGATAAGGTAGTGTATTGAATAATTACTGCTTAAAAATATTTTTTTTTGCTTACCATCTTGCTTATTGATAGACATAGTAGTTTCATTTGTCATATAGATTTCATTTCAGTTTTTTTAAAACTATTTTCAAAATTTTAATTTGTATGAAGGCAAGAAAGCATTTTGTGTTAATTATGGAAAAGTTTATTTTCTCTTACCTTTTACTATTTGAGCCCATAGAAGCTAATTAATTTGGTTGTTTTTTGAAGGCTTTTGTTGTTGTTGTTGTTGAGACAGGGTCTCGCTTTGTAGTTCAGGCTGGCCCTGTGCTCAGCCTCCAACTCACATCACAGCAATCCTCCTGTGAAGGCATTTTAATTATGAACTTCATAATTAGGTCTTTTTAAATGGAGCTAATATTTGTAAGATATCCCTAACTCTTAAGCGATTATATACAACTATAGAAATGATCCCTAGAAGTATAGCCTTTCTTAAGCGAGTATAAAAAATTGATTTGCCACAGTATTTGTTGAGTAATTTTCCCCCAAAATTCATGCTCCTCAAAACACTTTTTTTGTTTTGGTTTTGTTTTTGATTTTTGGTTTTTGAGTCAGGTCTCAAAATTTGTTCAGGGTCACCTTAAAATCACTATGGAACCCAGGCTGGCCTCAAGCTCATAGTGATCCTCCTGCCTCAGCTTACTGAAGGCTGGGATTACAGGCATGCCCTACCATGCCTGGCTTTTTTTTTTTTTTAAAGAACATTTTTTCTTCTTCTCTCTTTTTTCTTTTTTTTTCTTTTTTTAAATACCAGGAATTGAACTGAAGGCCTCCTGCTTGCCAGATAGGTGCTGTGCCACTGAGCTACTTCTATGGCCCCATGCCAGGCTTTTTCAGTATACTTTACCTATTGTTATTTGACATGGGAACTTTTGCCTGAATCATTTGTTCTTTTGGTTGTTGCTTTTATTTTTCTTTTGTTTATACTACCTTGCCAAAAATAAAAAAGTGTGATTTGGTATAGTAAGATTGTTTGGTTTATGTTTGAGTGGGAGTGTCCTGCAGAAGCCAGTATTTAAAATAGGCACATACCATGTAGCACATATGTAAATAATTGTTTCTTAATTATCTTCTACGCAACCAAATTTAATTGTATGTGTTTGTAAAGGAAAGGCTTCAGAAGCTATCACTTGTTCTCTACTGCTATAAATGAATAAGGTCATTCCTGACCCAAGAAAGGTTCTTTACATTTGTAACTGTGGTCTGATACTCAAATGTGCCCTTTTCTTGTGAATTCAGTCTCTTGAAGGATACTTCTGAGTCATAGAGAGTACATGGCATTTGAAAGAAATCATTTGCCTTGGATTATATGGGTTATTTTGTGAAACAATAGTTGCCCCTTAGAAAGGGGCAGCTACTTTTATATGCTAAAGTATTTCATAACTTTCTAGGAAACTTTATTTAGGTACAAATGATCATCTTATTATTTTTCAAAAAGTTGTATTTTAATAATCTTACAATTTATATACAATTTGTGACCAGAATTTGAAAATTGTTTGTGTCATATCAGGTATGTTTTAAAAATTGTACCACTACAGGATGTATCATTTCAAGTTTGTTTTGCACAGCTGAAGAGTAGCAAAAGATGCCCATTAGCATGATAATGGTATCTTCATATTTACTGTATTTAACTGAAACTTAACACATCTTGAAAAACATATCATACTCGTCTAGTGTCTCTCTTAATTTCAAATTATGTATTTGTAAGGATAACTTAAAGTTGCATTGGAAATCTGAGGAAGACTGAGCTGGTAAATTTTTGTGTGTGATTTTAGAGTGGTCTTTTTTTTTTTTTTGGTAAAGATTTTGTTAACATCTAAACTGGCATTTAATGTTTTGTGTCCACCAGCATTAAAAGGAATCACTGCTTTAAGGATCTTACATAATGTCTGGTAACTTCTATTCACAGTGAAAAAGAGGTTTTGTGGGGGCATTTATGGTCATTAAAAGAAACTGAATTAAAAGCCTTGCATTTTTAAGCACTTGGATGCTTTGTGTTATTTCAGAGTGAGTTTGAAATGCTTAGGGGGCATAGTTAACACAACTTGTGCATTTCTTATATTTCCTGATTTTTTCTTTTCTTTTTTTAGATCCTGGGATTGAACTTATAACTTTTGTGCTGCACTACATCTACTGTCCATTTAAAAATCTTTATTTTCAGATAGGGTCTCGTTGAGTCAGTAAGTTGTGTAGGTTGGACTTGAATTTGTGATTGTCCTGTTTTAGTCTCTCACTCAAACTGTTGGGATTATAGACCTGCAATACCGGGCCTCACTCTGACAATTTTTTTTTAAAGAAAACTTTTTTTTTTTTTAAAGAAATTAAATGAAACCTCTTTTCAATGTACTTCACTATGATGAGGAGATCAGTTTAATAACAGATTAAGAGATTTTCATATACTTGTAATATTGCATGAATTTTATGAAATTCAGATAAAAATCTTTTAGCCAGGTAAGGTTGGCACATGAGTAGTCTCAGATATTTATAAGGCTGAAGTGGGAGAAATGCTTGAAGCTATGAGTTTGGGACTTGGGCAACAAGTGACTGCATCTAAAAAAATATTTTTAAACCTATTTATTACATTTTTGCACAGCAAGAAAACCACTGGGAAAAATTTTTTTTGTCATCTATTTATCAGAGGAAAACTATCTAGAATATATAAAAAACACAAAAAATCAGATCTCCCACATTTAAGAACCCAATCCAAAAATGGGCTTCTGAAATGAGTAGACAGTTCTCAAAGAAGTAGAAGCCAGGAATAAATATAGAAAAAATGTTCAGCATCACTGTTAATTGAAAAGATGCAAATTAAAAGAATGCAGAAATACCATCTCACTCCAGAATGTCTTTGGAGATCAGCCAGTAACAAATGCTGGAAGATTGTGGGGAAAAAGAAACCCTTTTCTTTTTTTCTTTTTAGGTTTTTTGAGACACGGTCTCGCTTTGTAGTTCAGGCTGGCCCTGAGCTCAGCCTCCAACTCACATCACAGCAATCCTCCTGCCTTTGCCCCCTGAGTGCTGGGATTACAGGCATGAGCCACCATGCCCGGCACTGTGGTATGTGGTACTGTTTGCTGCTGGACGTGAGTCTCCACGCCCATTATTGTATGTGGTTGCTGGGGAATGAAACCTGGGCCCTTGTACTTGCAAGATAGGCGCCGGAACCACTGAGCTAAATCCCAGGCCCCAAGAAATCCCTTTTTATTGGTAGGAGTGGAGACTGGGGCAACCACTTTGGAAATCCATGTGGAGATTTCTCGAAAAACTAAAACTAGAGATTCCATTTGATTCAAACATAACAATACCTACCTAGATAAATACGTTTATTTTTAATAGCAAAACATTTATTGGTACATTGTAGGCATATATAATGATAACACATCCTATGAAATTTGTATCTGTTCATGATACACCCCTCTACCCCCTTCCCTTCTGTGTACAAAAGCTTTGTTTCCATTTTCCTTGTATTTCACTTTTTTCTTGTTCCTTGCTTCCCCTTTCTTCCCCTTCTCATTTGAACATTTTCTTCTCATTTCCCAATCTTTATTATACATTTTAGTCTTTATTTTCACTTTTGGTCCTTCACACCCGTGAAATAATATGGTATTTAGCCTTGTATGTCTGATTTATCTCACTTAAGTATAGTCTCAATGTGAATCAAATTACCTACAGATATCTGAAGCTCATCCTTCTTTATGGCACAGTAGTACTCTATTGTATTAAAAACCCCCACACCTCCATTCATTGATTGATAGGCATTTGGACTGTTTCCAAGATGAAGTTATTACAAATTGTGCCACACTTAACATGGATATGCATTGATCAGTGTGGTATACTGCTTTTAATTCTTTTAGAAAGATAGCAAGAGGAGGGAATAAATGGATCAAATGGAATCTCTACTTTCAGTTTTTAGAGGAATCTACACTGATTTTCCACAGTTGTTGTACCAGGTTACACTCCCACCAACAGTGAAGAAGGTTTTTTTTTTTTCCCCACAGCTCCTACACCATTTGTTACTGGTTGAATTCTTTCTGGAGTGAGATGAAATCTCAACATTGTTTTAATTTGCATCTCTTGAATGACCTATGATGTTGAACATTTCTTTATATATTCATTTTCTGCTTCTACTTCTTTGTCTAAGAAGTGTCTATTCCTTGCAGATGCACTTCTTTGAATTTGGTCTTTAAATTTGAGGAGGATGCTGAATTTTAAGAGTTCTTTATTCTACAAAATTCTTTAATGAATAGCTGCTAAATTTTTTTTCTCAGTGGGTTGTTGCTTCATTCTGTTGGTGATTTATTTTGCTATGCCAAAGATTTTTAATCAAATGACTTCCCAGTTCGGATTCTGTGATATTTCCTATGTAATTTCCTGTGTAATCTTTTCCTACTCCTATGTCTAAAAGAGTTCTTATTCATTCTTCCAGCAGAATTAGTGTTTCTGTGTTAATATTCTGATCTTTGATCCATTTTTACTTTAGTGCATGGTGAGAGATATGAATCTAGTTTTAATCTTTAGCATGTGAAAAGCCAGTTTCTCCAGCTCCATTTACTAAAAACAAGCTATCTTCTAGTGAAAGTGTTTGGCCCTTTTGTGAAAGATAAGGTGGTAGCTCATTATAGTGGCTCACGATGTAGATGTAATCCCATCATTTGGGAGGCTGTGGCAGAGGGATCACCATGAGTTCAGTGTCCAGCCTAGGCTACATAGTGAGTTCAAGGCCAGTCTGAACTACATAGACCTTGTTAACAAAAAAGGAAAAAAAAAAAAGTGGTTGACTGTATTTTGAGTTGTTTCTACATCTTTTTTTTTTTAGAGAGGGTCTCGCTTCTGTAGTTCAGAGTGGCCCTGAGCTTACCATGTAGCCCAGGTGAGCCTTGAACTCAGCAGTCCTCCTGCCTCTGCCTCCCAAGGGTAGGGATGACAGGCACACCTAGCATTATGGTGTGTGGTACTGATTGCTGGTAGGCATGAGTCACCATGCCCAGCTTTGTGGTGTATGGTTACTGGGGATCAAACTCTGGACCTTGTGCTTACAAGGCAGACACTAGAACCACTGAGCTAAATCCCTGGCCCATACTTTCTTTTTTTTTAGTTTTTGAGACAGGGTCTCATTTTATAGTCCAGGCTCAATATATAGCCACACTGGCCTTGAACTCATAGCAGTCCTCCTGTCTCTGCTTCCTGAGTGCTGGGATTATAGGTATGAGCCACCATGCCCAGCTATAATACAGGTTTTGAAGTAGGTGTTGATGACCTTCTGGATTTCTGCAGGATCTGTTGTGATTTCAACCTTTTCATTCCTAATGGCATGGATCTGAATGTTTTTTTGCCTTTTTATTTTTTTTCTTTTTGATTAAGTTAGCTAAGAGTTTGTCTATTTTTTTTTTTTTTGAGACAGGGTCTCGCTTTGTAGTTCAGGCTGGCCCTGAGCTCAGCCTCAAATTTACATCACAGCAATCCTCCTGCCTCTGCCTCCCTGAGTGCTGGGATTATAGGCATGAGCCACCACGCCCGGCACTGTGGTATGTGGTGCTGATTGCTGCTGGATGTGAGTCTCCAGCCCAGTATTGTATATGGTTACCGGGGAATCTAACTCAGGCCCTTGCGCTTGCAAGACAGGCGCTGGAACCACTGAGCTATATCCCTGGCCCAAGAGTTTGTCTGTTTAATCTTTCAAAGAATCAACTCTTAGGTTCATTGATTTTTTGTATTGTTTTTATAGTCGGTATGTATCTGTATTTTTTCCTTTATTTCAGAAGAACCTGGCTGCGCTGGCTGTTGATACTACCCCTCCTCTTCAAAAAGTCCTCAGCTGGGCCAGGGATTTAGCTCAGTGGTTCTGGCTTCTGCCTTGCAAGGACAAGGTCCTGAGTTCAGATCCCTGATCCCCAGTAACTACACAGGATAATGCTAGGTGTGGTGACTCACACCCACCAGCAATCAGTATCACATACCACAATGCTGGGCTTGGTGGCTCATGCCTGTAATCCCAGCACTCTGGAGGCAGAGGCAGGAGGATTACAGTGAGCTCAAGGCTCACCTGGGCAACATAGTGAGCTCAGGGCTAGCCTAAACTACAAAGTACGACCCTGTCTCCAAACAAACAAAAACTCCTCAGCTGCTGTCCTCTGTTGGTCAGCTAGAAGTTGCTGAGTTCCTTGACTGTTCCTCTGAGTGTTCTCCTCCAGTTCCTGAACATCACCACTGCCTACCTGCAGCCTGTGAACTCTGTTGTGACAGTGTCATCAATCACAGGGCCAATTGAAGGCTCAGGCTCCTCTGAGCAGCCTGCAGATTCTCTCTTCTGTATAGTTTTAGGCCACACTTCCTTCTATGCAGTTATCAGTGTCACTAGGAGGACAATGGCCCAGAATTTCTCAACCCCATACAGGAAGGACTGGCACTCAGGCTGTAACTCGAGACTTTCTTTGTAAAGGAAAACTAACGTTTCAGGTGTAACCCAAGTTTTTCATATGTGAGGCTGCTCATAACTCTAGGGTCCAGTGGAAGTGGGGTGTAGTTTGCAGTTTGGGTGCTCAGACTCTAGAAGGTCACCATCACTGCCTAAGCAGTTTGTATTTTGTATGTAAATTCTTAGGTCCAATTTTTGTTTTGACATTTTCATTTAAGGATTCAATTTAAAATACTAGTATACAGAAACTTAGTTAATATTTATTGATTTTTAATTAAATTTCAGTCTAGACTGGGTATATACTTAGGCTTTCATTCTTTCATATTTAAAATTTATCTTATATCCAGAATATAATTTACCTTGGAAATGTTCAGGTTGCATGTTAGAATGTGTACTTTGCAATTATTAGTGAATGGAGTGTTCTGTAACTATCTGGCAGGTTTACTAGGCCTATAATGCTCTTCAAATCTTTGCTTGCCGGGCGTGGTGGCTCACGCCTATAATCCCAGTACTTGGGAAGCAGGGAAGCAGAGGCAGGAAGATTGTTGTGAGTTCAAGGCTCGCCTAGGCTACATAGTGAGCTCAGGGCCAACTTGAACTATAAAAGCGAGACCATCTCAAATCTTTGCTGATTTTTCTCCCTACGTGTATTTTTTTTTGAGACAGGGTCTCACGTTGTAATTGAGGGTGGCCCTGAACTCACTATGTAGCCCAGACTAGCCCTGAACTCACAGCAATCCTCCTGCAGGCTGGTTTTACAGGTGTGAACCACCATAATTGGCATTGTGATATGTGGTCCAGGAACTGAACTCAGGATCTTGCACTTGTCAGGCAGACCCCGGAACCACTGAGCTATATCCCTGGCCCTCTCCCTACTTGTTCTTTTAGTTCTGTTAAAATCAGGGGCTACCAAAATCTTTGATATAATTATAATTGTGAAGTATATTTTTTCCTTCAAAACCCACTCTACTTATTATGGTTGAAAATTTTAAAAATAGGAAACCAACAGCAAAATCGGGAGTATCTAGACTATTTCTGGTTAGCAAACAAAAGAAGCAAAGATGATTTAATTTTTTTTTTTTTTTGAGACAGAGTCTTGCTATGTCACTTACACTGAACTCACTGTAATCCTTTTGTCTCAGCCTCTCGCATGCTGGGATTACTGGTGTGTACCACTATACCCAGATTTAAATACTTATATTTTTAAAAATTGATGTTTCCAGTTTTCTGTGTTATGACCAGTGCTATAATAAACATTGAGTATCTTACAAATACAGTATAGCAAAGGTGAGAGAAATTTTCCTTGCCTTAAATTTCCACAAGTAGGGCCAGGGACTTAGCTCAGTGATACCAGTGTCTGCCTTGCAAATGCAAATTCCTGAGTCCAAACCCCACATACTACATACCACATACCACAATGCCAGGCATGGTGACTCACACCCATCAGCAATCAGTATCACATACCACAGTGCTGGGGGTAGTGGCTCACACCTGTAATACTAGCACTCGGGAGGCAGAGGCAGGAAGATCGCTGTGAGTTCCAGCCTTGCCTGGGCTACACAGTGAGCTCAGGAGCAGCCTGAACTACAAAAAGCAAGACCCTGTCTCAAAAAAAAAATTTTCCACAAGTAGAATTTCTGAGAGTATGTATTCTTTATAATAGATTAGTTAAATCAGTTATTTTACATGTACACAATAGAATTCATCCCATTAAAAAGTTAAATTTTTAAATACTAACACCTAAAATGTTCATAGTATATACAGGGCCTGGGAATTTAGCTCAGTGGTTCTGGTGCCTGTCTTGGAAGCCAGCGTCATGGGTTCAATCCCCAGTACCAAAAAACCCCCACAGTATGTGAAAAAGGAATTTATATAGGTATGAGAAAACAAGAAAAGTGCTGGTCCATGTTTCCTTTCAACTTTGGAAACTTTACAAGAGCTTTATGAGCAGGTCAGTACGCTTACCCCCAGGTCATTGGGTCAGTAGCAGACATGAAGAGCACAAAACAACTCACACTCAAAGAATCTCTAATCGAGGTACTACGACAAAAGATAATTGCTGGAACAGCAATTTTTATATGTTATGGTCATATAACCTAGAAGGTCACAGAGAACTAGTAATTTGGGGGTCAAACGGGGGGGATAATCATCTTCCCCCAAATTGTGTCTGCTGACCTCGTACACTGAAAGATATGGGGAAAAGGAATGCCTTGTGAATTAGGGATAAAAGCTTACTGTTTTCTGAACTGATGACCTGTGTTAGTATACACACTGTCCTGTAGTTCCTCTATGAGTAGACATCTGGCTTCCACTGTGCTTTTCTGCAGAGATCATTCTTTCAGGTTTCAACAGCAGTGCTTTTCTCCTATAGGAATAACAGTTTTTCAAATAGAAAAATCTAGAAGACTATATTATAGACATACTATAGATATAAATATAGATAATGCATTCACCCAATCTAAAGATTTTGTTGAAATTAACTTAAATGATAATACAAGGGGATCAAACTCAGGACCTTGTTCTTGACCGGCAGGCACTGTGCCACTGAGCTAAATCCCTGGCACAGATTCATCTTAATGCACAAAATACATTATCAAATGTTCACAGCAGCTTTATTAATAATGGCCCCAAACTTAAACGGAAGAACCAAAAGTCTACTCGTTTTGCATTACTTGGTCAATGGACAAACAAATACTGGTATATCCATACAATGGAATAGTGCTTATAGTTGAAAAAAGGAAACTGAAGCTGTAGGTGGTGGCACATGCCTGCAAGTCTAGCACTTGGGAGGCTGAGGAAGGAGGACTGATAACCAGACCAGCCTCAGTTACATAGCGAGACCTTGTTTCAATAAATAAAGGAAAAGAAAATATGAAAATATGGATGATCTCAAAATCAGGTCAGGAGAAAGGCAGTCACAAAAAAATGTATTATATGTTTCTTTTTCTCTTTTGGTTTTCAGGGTCTTACTATGTAGTTCAGTCTGGCCTTGAACCCATCACTGCAGTATCCTTGCCACAACCTCCTAAATGCTGGGATACAAGCATGTACCCCACACCCAGATTTATATGTTTCTATTTAAATGACTCTTGGAAAAGGGTAAACTATAATTTTTGTTTGTTTTCGGTTTTTTAATATAATTTTTATTTTTATTTGGGTTTCTTGAGACAATGTCTCTATGTAGTTCATATTGGCCTTGAATTCATGTAGGCAGGGTTGGCCTCACAACAACCCTGCCTCTGTCTCCTGAGTACTAGGTTTACCTGCATGTTGACACCAGCCTGGCTGAGACTAGTGTAAGCAGATCAGTGCTTACCTGGGGCTAGTGGTGAAAAGAGTAGGACTACAAAGGAGCGAGAAGGAACACCCTGGGATAACAGATGACTCATGTAATAATGATTGCTCACTACTAAATACATTTGTTTAAAGGGTACAGTTAAAGTTGGTTAATGTTATTGCAGTAAGTTGCATTTCAGTAAAACAAATTTTTAGAAGTACAAATAAACATTCCTTTGACTATCACAAGTCATTTACTTCATTCTCAGAAAACCCCTTTGTAATCTCCACAGGTTTATCAGGTAAACACTATTACCGCAAATGGATTCTACTTAAAGGTTTGGTTTTAGATTCTCTGAAATACGTGAAGGGGAAAATGAGTATTTTTGTTATTTACACTCCCCCCTTCTAACAACTCTCGAGAGCTTTTCAGTAAAATACTGTATATAGTTAGATATCTTTCTAACTCCTGACCATATTCCACAGTATGGCTATACCAAAGTTTGCCCATCTTCTAATAAATCAACCTTGTTTATTGTCAGCAGTCTGCTAAATCCAGAAAATTCGATGAAGTTCAAAAGCGGGTTCGCTTTAGGCCTTCCTAGAGCTTTGAGACAAGAATACAGGGGAGGCTGTCAATAACATTAAATGTGAACTAGCTAGGAAAGGTTATGATTCTTTGAGTTCACACAATAAACCGATCTGGCTAAGTCACAAATGTCCGTTTCAGTTAGAAATATATAACAAACAGTTCTTAACTGTGGGTGAAGGAAACATGACTAGCATTAAAGGTGGTTTGGGAGACTACTAAACTTAAGCAATAGTGTGGTGAAGTTTATTGGAAAGTGGCCTTTAAAACTTTCCAGGGCCAGAGATTTAACTCCGTGCTTCCTGCACCTGCCTTTCCCTTAAACCCGAGGAATAAATCTTTCAAGCTTGGAGAAAAAAGGCTGGAGAAAGAAAGGTTTCCTCGTTGATCTGTCGCACATCCCCAACCCCCGCGCCAGCCTAGTACTGGGGCTTGAACCTACCTCCCGAGTGCTGGAATTAAAAGAGCCACCCCGTCTGACACTGAGGTTTGTGATACTGATTGCTAGTGGGCGTGAGTCACCATACCCGGCACTGTGGTATATGGTTACCAGGGATCGAATCCAGTACCTCACGTTTTCAAGGCAGGCGCCAGAACCACTGAACTAAATCCCCGGCCAACACTGCCAACTCTTAAAATTCAGAAACACAGTCGAACTTAGACTCCTCGCGTGTCAGTCTCCCAGGGTGCTGGGATTCTGGCGCGCTGTATCGGAGCCCTCTTGTCTTGACAAAGGATCAAAGATCTTCAGTACAACCTGCCAAATGGGCCTAACACAGTATAACTGGAATCTGTTTTCCCTCCACACCTCTCTTGTTAACTACAGTATTTAACTGTCGAGAAAGGAGTACGATCTTCACTTTAGCGTTGGGTCGCGTGCGTACAACGTGAACATTCGTGGAGTTCTGGAATTTCCATC
>PVIR01025751.1:0-24651 GCA_004026965.1 Petromus typicus | reverse complement strand
TGTTAAAATACTTGGGGTACAGAAAAAGCAGCACAAAGATAGAAACTGACAGATCAATGTCTAGACCTAAAAATCAGAAAGGTTTTAAATACACTGTTACTATATCTCCTGGAAGTAAAAATCTAAAAAGATACCAAACTTGAAAACAGTAAAAGCCAAAATAGAAAAGACAAAGGAGAAATAAATAAGTCTTTAAGATAAAAATATATCAATGAAGCAGAATTGTTTTTTTGAAAATATCAACAAAATAGACAAACACTTAGCAAGACTACTCAGGAAAAAGAGATTGCTTAAATAAAAAGAAAATCAGACAAAATTGAAAAAGCACAATTTGATCCCATAAATACAGAGGGTCATAAGTGATTATTATGATTGTTTCTATACCTAAATATTTGATAACCAAGAAAAAAAGACAAACTCTTTATATATAACTCTGACAAATATTTAATTATAAAGAAATAAAAAAGTTAAACACACCAACAGCAAGAATTATAATATGATTAATCATTTAAACTCTGATCAAAGAAAATCTAAGACTAGAAAGCTTCATTAAGATTTTTCAATCATTTCAAGAGTTAATGCCAAGTTTCCCTTAAAGTATTTAGAGAAATAGCAGTAAAATAATACTTCCAAACATATTCTGTGTGGTTAGCATCCCTCTTGGGCAAAATCTACATTAGGCATGACCAGAGAGCTGAGTTCAGACCGACATTAGTGAACCAGAATGTCACAAATATCCTCAGCAAAATATGAACAAAAACATCCAATAGCACATTCAAAAGATTATTGACTATGATAGAATATAATTCACACCAAATATGTAAGAAGAGTTCAACACATACAAAATAATAACTGAAATACACTAGATCAACAAAATGAAGGCCAAAAATGGTATGATCATCTCAGGAGACAGAGAACAGTATTTAGTGAAATTTAGCATCCATTCATGATAAAAAAAATGACTAACGAAATTAGGCACACATGGAGTATATCTCAACATAATAAAACATGTCACAATAAAACCGCAGTGAACATATGCTGAGTAGAGAATACCTACAAATGTGGTAGGGCATAGACTAAGCCAGGGATACCTTATTTCAACATATAGCTCAAAGTCTTTACCCACATCATAGGGAAATTAGAAGAGAAGACTTTCCAAAATTAAAAATAAAATCATGATAAATTTTCATTGTTTTGAGTTTGACTTCAAACACTCTTCTTACTCATAGATAGAAAACCTCACACAAATTCCACAAAGTCTTGGAAGTAGTAAATGAGTTCAGTAAAATTACAAGATACATATTGGTGTACAAAAAGCAATAGTATTGTTATATACCCAATAGCAAATTACATGAAATACAAATTAAAAGCAGGTGATCTCATTTATAATACTACATGAGACAGCCTAGAAATAAATGTAACTAGTCAAATAATACCTAAGTCAAAAATTTAAAAAAAAACACTGATGAAAGAAATTGAAGGAGACATACACAAAAAAGGAAAAATAATCACTAGACAAGAAGCTTAGCTATTATTAAATGTGCATACTATGAAAAACAATCAACAGATTTAATAAAAATCCTATCATAATATCCATGTTGTTGGTCAAGACACTATTAGATATCCTAAAATTAATATTAAATCACAAAACACATACAACTAAATCAATTTTTTAAATGCAAAACGAAGGGCATGTATCATATGTTTTCAAAATATACTGCAAATCTTTGGTAATCAGTATTGCAAGACTGTATACGTGGAGTACCCAAAGAAAATCTGGAGAGGACTCCAGAGGCACAGAAAAAGAGCTAAAGTAGGCAACACAGTTATATGAAACTGAAAAGCTTCTGCAGCAGCAAGGGACCCATGGAGTGATGAGACAACCTGAACAATGAGAGAAAGAAAATACGTGTATGCTACCCAACTCACCAAGGACTGTAATGAGAATCATGAGGAATGTCCAAAAGTCAATGTCAAATGAACAAACAACTTAAAAATCAGCACAGAATAGATACTGTGCAAAAGAAGACATACAAAGGGCCTCTGGGCCTATGAGAAAATGTTCAATGTCACTAATCCTTAAAATTACAGTGAGATATTATTTCATCTCACAAAGAAGCACTATTTTCAAAAAGACAAAACATTACAAGTCCTGCTAATCAAGATGTGGAGAAAGAGGAACTCTCGCACGCAGTTGGTGGACTATAATTTAGTGCATTATGGAAAACAGTATAAAAGCCTCTTCAAAAATTTGAAATACAGCTAACCTATGATCTGCATGCCCATGTTCATTGTAGAGCAATTCAAAAAGTCAACAAATGGAAACAACCTCAGTATTCATAAGTTGATGAATGAATACAAGAAGCGATAAACATACACCGTGATATGCTAATCAGTCCTGATCAATGAATCAAGTCCTATCATTCCTGACAACACAGATGGAACAGAAGATATTGGGTGAGGTGCAGTAAGGCAGACACAGAAAGCCGAGAACTTCCTGGTCCATTTATGTGTGGAATGTATGCAGCAAATGGGCGAGTGCTTCTCAGAAGCCCAGGAGATCAGGGTGGGGCTGGCTGGTGAGCACTGTAGGGTGAGGGAGAAGCACAGAGCTCTGCTGTGTTGCACATGGGACTGCCCGAGACAACCAAGAACAACGGCATGTTTAACACACTAGTAGGGATTTTCAAGATTTTATCATAAATAAATGGCAGATAAATGATAGTTATCTTTCACCAGATTTAAGCATTATTATATGTCTACCTACATGGAAGCTTCACTTTCCACTAGTGACATACTTAGTACTAATAAAAATAAATGAAAAGAAATGGAAATTTTGTTAGGGGCAAAATTTATTTGCAACTAATTTTGCATTTTGTTGATGATCATAGCTAGATGATTTTTTTTTTATGAAGTAATACTTAAAAACTTTAAGAAAGTTGCATTTTGAAACTGACTTCTGCAATTTGATATTTGTCGCTTTTGGAAAATGCACATTTATTTCTGAAATAATGACAGCGATATATTTTTATCTCTGAAATAACAGTTGACTGACACGTGAGTTTTTTATACCTCCCATAAATGTGTATTCTTTTTGGTTTAATGCATTTTTGTCTCCTTTACATAGACACAGACACACACGCATGAGTACATAGATGATACCTTCAGTTATTAACCCTTCTAAGAAGTTCTTCCAAGTACGAAGGCCTCGATTTAGAAGGTAGTAAATAGTTCATGAACATTGCAGCACTGATTGTATGACTTTTGTAAACTAAAAGTTAGATTTCCCCTTTAGTTTTCACTATATCAAATGAAATTATTCATTGCAAGTATAATGTCTATCGAAAACAAGAGTTCATACGTTGACCAGGAAAATATGAGGATTGTTATCTGCAAGGATGAGGCAACATCGGTAGGATCAGAGATTCCAGCTCCATAGAATGCTGTCCTGAAAATAAATCTGAGCTATAAAACCAGCTGGTAGCTTCACTTGCTGCCATACATGCTGTTGTTTCATAAAATGGAACACGTGCTGTGAGACGCTCTACAAACATCTAAGGTTGGGGACATCTTATTATCAAAAGTGATCTGCTAATGATGAATACACAAATTTAAAAATAGAATAAAATTTGATGCACAAATCACAAGAATGACTTACTCCTCCATGCTCAGTCAGTTGACTTCTTTTTGAAGTCTGCATTTTTATTTAATTTTCTCTGTTGAAGTACTTTTAAGCATGATGAAAAATTCCCTGAATTCTGGACTAATTGGAGTCCTAATCATATAAAATTACTTATCTTGAAAAGGTAAATGTATATTCAGTGTAGGTCATTTCTGAACCTGTTCCTGAAGGCATACATCGGATAAAACTGATTAGTAGGTAAATCAGATCATGATGAAGTAGGCTGTAAAAAACGAACAAAGAAAAATACTTCTGATCACTGTAATCAAATTACCAAGCCAAGGAAATCAAATCTGACGATGTGTATGGAGAGGTGTATGACTCACTAATAATTTTGCCCAATGTTGTGATAGTCAGAAGCTAATCTGTGGCCAAGCGACAAAACAATAACGGAGTTTCTTATAAAATCAGGTAAAATCCTTTCAAAGTTTAAGTTGCTGGATTCCTATTTTCAGGTTTTTACACTATAAAAATTTGAAGCCATATGATCAAAATGTTAATGTGTCTAAAAAATAACTTTATGCCATTTCGCATAAAACACATTTTAAAATCCCAAGATGGAATAATTAGAGAGACATCTCTGCATGAAATTCTATAAATTGTCACACCTGTTTAATTGAACAAAAAATGAATATACGCAGATGAACAGAACTGAGTAACTCATCAAAAGCCTTTCACATTCCCAACACAAATTACTTAATATAAGAAAAACATCCATCATCTTTAGGCACTCGTCAAATGATTTTTAAGTACCCCAAACTGGCAAATCGGAAGTGGGAAATTATCACAATTACATAAGCAGTATAATTGCTGTGTACAGAGCATCTGTCTCAGTTGAGCTGCTGTGCGGGAAGCCTGCAGTACCACAGGACCTAAAATAGTTCTGACTTCTTTTTACACTTAAAAACATAGAAAGCAGTCATGTAATTTTCATAGTATGAGCAGTGTACAAACACACTCTGAACGAAAAACAAGTAAGCATTCATATTGAGCATACACTGAATTTTTAAGAGATGGTATATTTCTCACAATATTTCTTCTGGTAATCTAATAAAAAACAGAGAAGATCTCATTATTCTTTTCTCTTACATAAGGCAACAAGAGTGCCCTAGCAAACCTGTGCTCGGTATCCTACATGTTCTGCACATCTTGGCTGTAAATTTAAGTACAGTGCACATCTTGTTCTCAAGAACTTTGTAAATTGTCAGAACTGAAGGAAGTAGACTTTGGAGAAATAAAGCACAGGGAAGAAGCATTCACTGTGGGAAATATATCATATATGGACAATAGCAGAGGAAATGTAAATTTCTATAACATTTTATAATATCACTAAATATATTTGTTTAGAGACTATTGTTAGGTTAGAGAAGTGTGAGACATATTTATAAAAGTTCATGGAACTCCGCCGTGTAAAATGCCACAAAAGCAATTGTGGGTGAATCTGCCTTGGAAGAACTAAACACTAAGTTTGGAGTTATGACAAAAACAGCAGAAATACCAACAATTACAAGAGGTTGCTTACTCGGTTTTTCCTTTTTACTACATTTATTTAATCATCAAAATTTTCATGAGATAAGAATGGATACCTCTCCCAAATTGACAAATCAGAAAACTAAAAAATTTAGAATAATATTGCAAAAATAAAATTGCCAGAGAATTGTGGAGATGCCGTTGGATCACAAATCTAACCAATGTCAGTATAACACTCACATGGGTTTTTGCATATTTTCTTATTCATTCCACATAGGAAGCAAGGAAAGTACACACCATTCCCCTCATGTTACAGTTGTAGTGAGATCAGATAACTTAAATCTGTATATAAATGTCATAAAATCTCATAATCATGCTTATATCACTTTCCAATGTGTCTTCATCTCACTATATAACATACACAAAGAGAAAATAATTTTTTAAAGTGTAAATTTGAAAAACTAAGTCTGTAGTCATGTGTAGTTATGTGATTAGAGCATGGAATATTTATCAGAACTACCCAGTTCTCTTACCCTTATGGTCACTCTACAGCACCACATTTAGTGAATTTGACTAATGTGTAGTTTTGAATTCTATTTTTAAATAAATGTCCTAGGAAAATAACTTTGGGTTAATTCGTTTTTATGCATAAGTATACCCACTTGATTTCAGTTTGCCCCAAAGTATGATTTTATTCAAAACATTTTGTGAAGTCATCAAAGTATGACCTATTTCAATGAGTGCAAAGAAAAGTTTAGGAGAGGACAGAATAGCGAAGGCCATGATGACATTTGTGGTGCTTTTACAACGTCATCATTTTTCTTAGACAAACTGTTAGAAAGTTTTGGAGAAAGTAATCAAAGCTCTTTATAGAAGCACACCTACAACCAGATGAAATTTCTTGAGAGATGAACAACACTGAAAGGAACTAGAATGTGTGAGTAAATTCAAAAAATTCATCAACCGCAGTGATCTAGTCTGAAGGACAGAGAATGTGAGAAAAGTAAACAAAGAGAAGAAGATCACAGTCACTGGCAGGAAAGTGGCGACTCTACCAGATCTGAAAATGGAGAAGATAAAGACAGAAGCATTTTAGCAATAAAAGATGGATCTATGGATAATGGTCTGAAAATTCTGAAATAAGGAAAAAAGTGACTTTCTAAATACAAACAACTTGCTTACTTCCAAGGATAATTTGTTTAAAAATGACTGATAGATAAAGTACAATAAATATTTAAAATATAAAACTCACCTCAGATGCAGGATCTTTCTTTGTAATATTGTTTCTATGTGTCATGTAGTTTTGGAAATGTAGGCCAATTTAAAAGCTGACAATGTCCAGAGTTAAATATATTATAAAACAAAATTTAACAATATAAAGTAATAACAGTAAACTACATGAAATGCTTCATTCAATCTCTAAAATAGTGCATACATTATTATATGCATTCAGTCAATTTCTGCAAACTTTTGCCATAGATGATAATTTCAAGCTTTCTAACCCAAGCCTTGTAGTTTGTTATACTTGCAGTGTGCTTATCAGTTATATAACTAATGATATTTTTAAAATTTCACTTGTGACAGCTACGACTAGTTCAATTCTCTACATAGCAGGAGGCTAGCACTAGGGCTGAATTGACCGAGATTAATTTTCCAGTCTCTGTCAAAATCGACTCTCAAAATAAGATTAAAGTTCAATTATTAAAAAGGATGAAAGTCATATCTGATTTAGCTCCTACAAAGTTTTCCTTTCTAACAGAAAAGTTCTACTTTTCATAAATTCTAACCACTGGTGCGATTGTGGAGTTGAGGAGTCAGCTTTACAATGAAAATTATCCCGCCAGCGCTCCGAGGTTACCCGGCAACATAACACTTTCACGAGGCTTCATTAGTCACATCGAATTCTCCTCCCCTGCCCAACACAGGCAGGCAATGGAGGCAGAAAAGTCTATTTTCTGACAGCCATTTCTTCCTTCATCAAACTCATATTTGCAGAATCTGAGTGTCAAAACTGGTTGGACATAACATGAACATTTTAGCTGTCCCTTGAATTAACCCCAAATTGAATTTTAAAATTTTACAATGTTTTATCAGGTTATAAAATTAGACTGTATCACTTTCTAGTGAACATATGGATCTTACATAACACTTTCAAATCTGGGGTTACATTGAAGAATATATTATCTCATAGTTTAAAATGTGATTTTAAACCTTGATTTTGCTTCTGTAAAGTCTAAGACTGCAACTTGACTGCACAGGCAAGTACTGTTATTCATACTGTACTTAATGACTTGTAGGTGTCTAAAAATTCAGAAATATGTTTCACTAAAAGCTTGTAAGTTAGAAGAATTCAATAATATGTGTAATTTTGTGAAGTCTTGGTTACAGTCACCGTGGATATAGGTTATGAAACTATTTCTGGCATGAGTTCAAAAATTAGAAATTAAATTCAGGAGCAACATAAACTTGACAAAATAGCTATTTAAAACACAAAGCCATAAATCATTCAAAATATAAAATTTGAAATTTTAATGATAAACTCAAGCATAGTCTCCATATATGGAGTGAATTTCATAGAGCAGGTAAAGAATATTAATATGTACAATTCATCATGTTGGGAAAAACTATAAAATACATATATTAGCCTCTGAAAATTTTTGAAAAGTCAAATAATAAATATCTCCAATTTACAAAACAAACAATTAAGTATATACAATATAAATTTTTAAAACATTCTGCATTCTGAATATTTTTTGGCTGAGTCTCTATCTTTGAATCATGCCAAAACTAATATAGTTACAACTTCTACTTAGTAATCTTCTTAATTTATTCATGATAATGCCAGTTTATGCTTAGCGAGTGAGATATCAGTTCTCTCCAAATATCAAGTTATAATTTGTTCTGTTTTTTAAAATAAAAAACATTTCCATTAAAATAAAGATAGCTTTGGTTCTTCCAGTTTGTACTTTAAATTCCATCATTGAGTACATGATATAAACAGCAGACTCTCATTTTAATATGAGGATGATGCCAAAATTGCATTACACTTTTCCTGTCTCCCTCCAGTGCCTCCCATATGGGGAGTGTGCTGCAACTCAATGGAAGGGTGCTGCGTGGCACTTTGAAAACATAAACAACCACAAATATCTGAGTTCTTCGATCTGCTACTTATTCTGCCACTCAGGTATACACCTCCCGACTCTCAGACTGGGTCAGGAGAATGTCGTGTTCTATTTTATACATGAAAAGAAAATTAAAGCCAGCAAGGGTGTAATGGAGTTTACATGGAATTATCTATACACTCTTGGAAAAGAGTTTTGATCAGTGATCAAGTATATAAATAAACAGTTGGTAAACTGTGAGTCAACTGTGACCCTCTGCCTATTTTTGTAGACAAATTTTACTCATTTAATATACTACACAGCTGTTTCTTATTTCTTAAATATAGTATATGAATAATATAGTGTATAGTGAACTGAATTAGTACAATTTCTGTGTGGTGCAGAAAGTCTAAACAATTTACTATTTAACTTTATGGAGAAAAACATTGCTGACCACTGTATAATTCTACTAGTATTTACATATTTTTTTATGCATTAGTAAGTACATTTTGTTGTATAAAAATTAATAGAACACAATAAATACGAAAGAAACATCTGACATGTGGGGTAAGGAAACCGTTTTAAATTAGACTCCCCAGAAAACTGACAATTAACATGTAATTTGCCCTAACCTGTGTCACCTTTCATGGTGCACTAGTTGCAGATGCAAGAGCTCTTCTTATGTGTCTGTCTCTGAAACACAGCTTTTCATTTAAAGCAAATCAGTGTCCCAAAACCATAGTCCTCATTTTCTATGTAAGTTACTCTATATGAAATGTAAAACAATCACTGTAAATATGTTGGCTCAACTAACAAATAATGTCACACATGGTTAAAACATGCCAGGTTCTTATTAATTAAATGAAAAGTTACCAACAGTTAAATTTAGCAATGTTTTGATATTTATCCTCTAATTTGTTAAAGGAAGCAGGGTTTATTGTGCTAAGAGCAGGAGAGCTGACAGAATTGAGTTGTCCTCCCACTGCTGTCCATCGACATTTGGGTTTTGGAAATATTAGGCCTCTGAAAAGGACTTCAGGGTTTCAAGAAATAAATGTTAGAAGAATTTTACAAATATTGCTTTCATCTTTCTCAAATTTAGTTTCAGGCATAAAACAACTCCATAATTAAACTCCAAAAAGTCTTTTTTCAAAAATTTCAAGCTAGTTTCTGGAGGCACTTTTAAGGAATCCTCACACTGATCTCCACTGTGGATGCACCAGTCTGCATTCTAATCAGTGGTGGAGGAGGGTCGCTTTTCCCCTACAGCCTCACCAGCGTTAGTTATGGGTTGATTTCTTGACAGCAGCCATTCTTTGTGAAGTAAGATGAAATTTCAGTGTTGTTTTCATCTGCATCTCTCGAATGACTGGTAGTGTTAAACATTTTTAATGGTGCTTTGCTGCTTTTAGCTTATTCACCTGAAAAGTGTCTATTCATTTAAAATGCTCATTTTTGAATTGGGTTTTTAAATTTATGGCTGACTCCTTTAAGTTCTGTATATATCGCAAATAGTAGAACTTTGGAATAGTAGTAGGAATAGTAGAACTATTCCTCAGGGAATAGCTGCTAACATTTTTTCCACAGTGTAGGTTGTCTTTTCGCTCTGTTGGTGGTTTCTCTTGCTGTGACAAAGCTTTTTAATAAGATGAGATTCCAGTTGTTAATTCTTTGTGTTAGTTCCCGTGCTATTGAGGTTTTGTTCAAAGCCTATTCCTACAGCAATATCTTTGAGAGTTTGACCTAGCCTATCTTCCAGCTTTAGAGTTTAGAGTTCCAGTTTCGAGTTTAGCATTTCTATTTTAATATTTAGATCTTTGATCCACTTCTATTTCAATTTAGTGTGAGATGGGAGATATTGATCTACTTTTAATTTGTTGCAAGTTGAAACCCAGTTCCTCGTTCACAATTTGTTTATGAAGATATCTTTACTCTAGTGACTTTGGAAGTCAGTGTGGAGATTCCTGAAAAAATAGGGTCAGAGGCTCATTTGACCCAGCTCTTTTCTTGCTAGTGATCTTCCCCCCAAAATTAAAAGCAATATACCACAGCAATATATGTGCACTCATGTTTACAGCACTTGGTAAAAGCTAAATTTTAAAAACAGCCAAATGCCTACCAACTAGTGACTGGATAAAGAACACTGATTTTTTTTTTTAATAAGATGGAGTGTTCATCAGTCACAAGGAACGAATAATAAATTAGAGATATTTATAGCTAAATGGATGAATCTTGAAGCTAAACTCTCAAGCGAAATAAATAAGACATGTGTAAATACTGAAATGTCTCTGGTTTGAGGAAGTGAAAGTGTAAAATGAAGAACACAATTCATAAGAGATAGGATGAAACAGGAAGCAAAAGTTCAAATAAAGAGGGTGGGGGGAGGAAAAACATGAGAAAAAAAAACAGAAACAAAGTTTCAGTGCATAGGGAGGGAAGGCAGACTTATTGGAAAAAATAAGAATCAAATGTGCAGCTACAAATTTTCAATAATGAGTGAGATTATAATGTACATCTAAAATGTACCAATAACATTACCAATAAAAAAGTATTGACGTACATATCTCTACATTTCACAGAAAACTGCTTAACAAATATAATTGTAAAATTCAAAACTATACTAGGTTTCTAAACATTGTAAATAAGCTGCGCAATAGCAATGACATGACGCTACCTGCAGCCACTTCGTGGAGGGACAGGCGTGCTACAGGTCCACCCAGGGGTGTATGGAGGAGCTCCCATAGCTGCCCAACTGCTCCAGGAAGAGAACAGTTTAAACATGTCATTGTTTAAACGTTAACTGATAACTAAGAAAGTATTCACTTAGGCACTAATTTCAGTTAACTTTTTAAAATTTCAGTTGAGGAGGACTTTTAAAAAATTTACTTTTCATAGCAAGATCTGTGACTCGAATGATAATACTTAAGGGAATATGCTGCATAATTATGCAGTTTATGTGTGAAATATGTACTATTTCTAAAAATATTTTTATGCATAAGATGTGAATATGCTTTATCATGATTAAAGAGGGATCAGCGAATGCTCAAATTCTCCATGAATTATTATAAATTTAACAATATAATCACTTACTTCTATTAATCAAATTGAAGTGAAACTGACGAAAAGCTCACTCTAAAAATCTTTTACATTTCATTTTTCAGCAATGGAAACATTTAATTTGAAATAAATGATACAAAATTAAAATGTTTGTGTATGTTTATATAAATATGTACATACATTTGCAGTTTTTACCTGAAAATTGTTCCTCACATTCACAGATGAAACTATTTGAAGTAATGTTGTAGCAGTTCCCATGGTAACAGCTATGGGATTGACACTGACCAATTATTTCGGAACAATTTCTTCCTATGAAAATGAAAAATAGCAATTTTTCAAAAAGATCCAATTACATTTGTATTTCATCTAAATGGATCATTATGACTATAGGCTTTTCCTCAATAATTTTAATAATGAAAAGTGTAATGATTTTGGTGAAATATAATTTCTATTACAAAATAATATTACATGATGATATCTTAAACTGAAGCAAAATTGTTGGTATTTGACATCATATTTTTCATCTTCTGACTGCATACTATAGTATTCAGTTGTTTTCTCATTTGATGATAATTATCATTACTGTGTACGAACACTACCACACATTAGCAGCATTGCAATGACACTTTACAAAGGGACGTCCTTCAATGAATACTGTGCATATCCATGCTGCCTAACCAAGCAAAATATTCCAAAGAACAGATGTCTCCCGGGAGCCTCCAAGTTGTGTAGGAACTCATAAATTCCACATTTCCTTGGCCTTGCTTGTATATTACAATTCCCAAATCCACTTGTTCTGGTGCTGGTGTCTTCTGTCACCTCACCTGACACCTTTGCTCTGTGCATATTCAATCATTACATATCATCCTTTGCAAGCAAATGTCCTGAGGAAACCCTGAGTGTCTCACTTGGATAAATTCTGCTATGAAGCAGTGGCATAGGATGTGCTCATTTGCTCAACCTCTGGTTAATTGACCTACAGTTTAATTTATAAGCATTTTTTGCCTTTCAAATTCTTTACATGCTGATATTTCTGCTGTACTAGTGAAGAAGGACTTCTCCATATTCATTTACCTGTAATCAACCTTTGACAAAATGATCATATAAATAAGTGTAGTCATGCGCCAGCAGGTCATTAAACACAAAAGTGGAATTACCAGAAGAATGAACAATACCTCGATGTCCATTTCACTGCTAGTATCTCTCACGGGTTATAGTTGTTCCTTAACATTTGTATGCTGAAGTTCTAATCATCTGTATCTCAGGTGTAATTGTATTTGAAATGACAGAGGAGTTAGAGAAGTACTTCACTCAAAATTAAATTTTAAAATGGGTCTTACTGCTTTCTTTTAAGAGAAAGTTTGGACACAAATGTACAGAAAAACACAGTGTGAAGACATAGGGAGAAACTGATAAGTAAACCAAGCAGAGAAGCTCAGAGCAAAATAGAACTGTTTATTCTGTAAAATTTCAGCCTGCGTAACTGGAGGGAAATAAGTTTATTTCTAGTTATCCAATTGTCACACTTCTTATGGAACCTATAGCAAATTATTATGTGAACATTTCTAATTTCTTTGGTAACTATACTTTGTCACAATCTTCTGTGATTTTAAGATTTAACTAATTATTTATAATTGCAGTGATGCAAAAGTGCGTGTTTCATGTACACATATGAAAGGCTGAGATATTTTTATGGCATTTAATGCTCAGTAGTTTAAAGCAATTATGACTGTTTTGCACATAAAACCACTGAAATAACATTCAATGAGATATGAGTACATATGGGGATATTAATATCCCGATAAGTGCTGGAAATGTTATCATCAAGTATTCTTTGTACCTCCTGGGAGAGATTAAAATGTGAGCCTGAGATAGTCTCCACGAAGTTGCCCTTTCCTTCACCAAATCCACAAGTTAAATGCTTCCACTCTTCTTCAACTGGATTTAATTTTAACTGCATGATACATCACAGCATGATTAGTTGGGTAACTGGCAACTTTTTCTCACCAACGTCAATGGCATAAAATGAGAAAGACACTCAGGGGATTCACTTGCACAGAGGCCCCCTCACTCCACCCGGGCAGTCTAAACTTACTCTTCGAGTTTGGTTTTGGTGACTTTTGGAGACTACAAGGACAGCATGACTTCCGTCCAGTCTCTGCACGCAGCTTCTCCAAGCTTGGCTCCACGGGGGCAGCTCAGCTCAGCTTAGCACAGGGGACGGGGCTTTGCTGAGTCCCCTGAAGCCTGTACCTTCCCCCAGCTCCAGTTAGACAGCCAAGTAGGGCCCATGCCAGACACACCTGCCGCGGAAGCCCCTCCTCCTCTCTGAGGGAGGAAGCGCACTGCCAGCCTGGCTTTGTTCTCCAGCACTATTATCACCAACAATAACCAGAATTTCCCTTGGTCCAGCCCACACCCTAGCACATTCCATTGCCTTGTGGCTCTTCCCATTTAGCAAGTTCCTTCAGAGACTCTAAATTGTAGACCTTCCCTACACTCTTCAGCCTTTCCAGCAATCTCTAAAGCAGATGGAGTACGCAGTCCTCTTAACTCCTTCAGCCTCACACAGTATAACTTAGCACTGCTGTTGTTTTGTGTCTTTCCTCCAGCTTCCTCCCTCTCCAACATCCTTGTCATTGTCTCCCATTAAGCACATTAAGACACTTAGGATGTCCCATTCTCATTTGTCCTTCACAGTGCCGAGCGTCTCTTTACAGACACAACACTAGTTCCCATGAAGAACACGTCTGGCGGATCACGACTTTCTGTTCCTTTCCAGCTCTACCAAGCAGCTTCAGTGACTTTCTTCCAAATCCCATATTTCCTTACTTTTCTATACCATAAATTTGGGGACTCAATTCAATGACTAAAAGCATTGGTATCATTACGCCAATGTCCACTTTTCAATATATGAGATACGAAAAGCAGATATTATCAATAATATGAAAATAAGAATTTCAAAATGAAGCATATGTGTTGCTAAGAAACTATTCAGATCCTACAAGGCAGTTTTGATAATATCTGATAGTTTTTATATGTCCAGAATGAAAATTTAGCTCATTTTATAGAATGTCTAAATTTTTTAGAACTGGTTCATTTGGGGTAGCCATTTATAAACCGGTTATTCCTCTGTCTTGATGAAACGGTGGCATTGAGGAAAGGACTCCTTACCTGTAAATGGGGGTTGACAGGTGCATTCATATCCCTGCTGGTTCTCCGCACAGAGGCCGTTATTTCTACAAGGTCTGTAGTGACACGCACCGACTTCTTGGCAGTATTTTCCAGAAAATGGAGGCTGACAATGGCAGTTGTATGTCTTGCTCCAGAATCCGCTCAGGCATTTACCGTGCCCAGAGCACACCCCTGAAGTTAGAGGCTCCTGGCAGAACTGCTGCTTCACCGTCACATTTAGCCGAAGTCCTTGTTGACAAAGCGCCGGCCCGTTGGGCGTCACCGCGATGAAGTAGCGCGTCCCGGGCCTCAGCCAGCGAGCCTGCACGGTGCGCACCCCACGTAGACTGCAGCCGAAGAGCAGCTGATCATCGGCTGTGGTGTTTTGGACGCAGTTGATGAAAGATGCCTCGGAAACATTCATCAAATTGACGTCTGGAAATGGAGGCGACAGCTGGGAAGAAATCACAAGGGCGTCTCCTTCCTGAATCTGCAAAGGGCAAAGCTGGGGCTTGAGCGGCTCGCCGGAGGCGTCCTTGTTCATGCCCCAAGCCCAGCAGTCTCTGGGGAAGTCCGAGGCGCGGTGCTGGGCCAGCGTCCAGTTCACCACGTGTGACGAGGGCCGCGGCTGCCATTCTTGGGTCAACTGCCAGGGACAGGCTTTGCTCAGGATGAAGGCGCCGTGCAGGACTGCCAGGCCCAGCAGCACGGCCCATGTCGCAGCCATTTTTCTCGAGCAATTGTACTTTTTAGTCTCTGAAGAAAGAAAACATCAAAAACTCACTGTAGATTGTCTCACCTAACTGTGGTTGGAAATTCATAATTAGAGACTGCTCAGAAATTCCTGGGAATCCACATTTTCGTTTACTCCCCCAGGGCTAAGGCTCTTTGATGACAGTGACCTTGACCAAGAAAGTATAGCAAGCACATTGTAGATAGTCTTCTAAACAGAAAGCATGAAGTTGTTGCTAAACTACTCAATAATATAGGAGTAAACAAATATCAAACAGGAGCCGCATTATGGAGCCCGTGTCACCAGAAGCCAAGGACGGTCTGAGAGAAACAATGCTGCAAAACACGCGGCCGAGCTCTGCGGGGGCTCCGGCCCTCGTGTAACCGCCTTCTCTGAACTGTTGCGGGAACCTCACGCCATCTAATCTGCAGCTTCACCACAGTCATTTTTTGTGTTATTTTTTACACCAATCTTCAAAGCCACAGCTGGGTTTTCATTTTTCACAAACAGTTTCAAGTTTCTTCACGCACGCGTTGCTCTTCTAAGTTTAGAAAAGCAACTTAAAACCCACAGGGATAATTGATTTAAACAGAGTGTTTAGGTAAACATAAGCCTTAGATTGTCTGTTTTGGGAGTCACATTTTTCCAATAATCCATGAGAAGGGATTTCCACAAAAACAGTGCTGGAAAATTGTGTTGTGCAAACTACTAAACTTGAAATGAATCTTCCCTCAACTTTTCCTGGAATGATAGATGGGTGGAACTCAAGAAGAGAAAGAGAAATGTAATAGAGTAAGGTCAGGATTAGAAACAGGGGGCGTGGGAGTTAGCTCAGTGGTTCCAGCGCCTGTCTTGCAAGCGCAAGGGCCCATATTCGATTCCCCAGTAACCACATACCGTACTGGGTGTGGAGACTCACGCCCAGCAGCAACCAGTACCACATACCACAGTGCCGGGCATGGTGGCTCACGCCTGTAATCCCAGCACTCGGGAGGCAGAGGCAGGAGGATTGCTGGGATGTGAGTTGGAGGCTGAGCTCAGGGCCAGCCTGAACCACAAAGTGAGACCCTGTCTCAAAAAACCTAAAAAAAAAAAAGAAAGAAAGAAAAGAAAAAGAGTAACAGTGTTGTGGTAAATTTCCTTCTTCTTCACACTTGTGGTGAAAAAGTCTGGTCAGGGCGTCACTTCTGTAGGAGACACGGCCACTTTCAAAGGCAGTGGGCACAAGTTCACATGACAACTCAGGTTTTAGAAGCTGCTGCTTTTATTGAGAGGATGTGTTTGCACAATAAGTGTACTAACTGATTAGTAACTAAAAGTGTTATTCCCAAGGAAATGCAAATCCTGGGAAAGGTAAATTAATAAGATAAAAGATACGACTGTCGGATCATTCTATCATTTATTCATTCCACGTCCTCAGACTGCACAGGTATTAATTTCTCCAAATTTCCTCTTGAGCATCACTGGAAAAACCACTGAGGGAGTAATACTGAAGATCAAATCAGATCACAGAAGCTTGAAATGAATATACAGCACTCAAAAGACAGAAGTTACTCAAGTTTGTACAACATATGTGCCATAACTTAGATATAAATTCTAAATTCTTACATTTCAAATCTTATCAATTCAGTTATACCAGGAATACAAATTGAAAATTTTAATAAATTTTAATAAATTTTAATATGCTGGTGTATGTCTAATTAATTTGTTTGCTCCTGTCAAATATTTATTTCAAATACTAATACTGTAATGGCTACTCTAAACTGCATAGTAATCAGGTTTGAGATCTAGAGAACCTACTTGCAAATTCAGCTCTGGATACCTTTGAAAAGTTTAAATTACCATAAGTATTGTATAACACTATCATGATGCTGGAAAAGGTGAAGATGTATTTTAATGGAATTAAAATAACAAACTTACCATGTAATTTCATATATGTCAATCTGACCTTTGATCATCAATCGTTGCCTGAATGAAGATACAGCATCCAGCTGGTGGAGCCCCCCCAATGTCTGAGAATGAGAGACCCTCAGCTCCCTGGGCTGAGGAGCTCCTGGACCCTCCGTACTGTGCATGCAGAGGGTGCTTTGGGCTCCCACACCCTGACCCCCTGTACCTCCTTAACAAATCTGCTGCACAACTACAGATATTTTCTATTGACTCTGGTAACATTTTTAATCACCATTGAAATAAATACTTTAAACAAATATATATATGTAAACCATATGCAAAAAATAATATTCTAGGCACTAAGAATTTCTCAAAGATCAAGTGAAAAAATAAATGAAAGTAAAGCTTTAATAGCTGAATGAGATATTATTTGGCAAAAATATCAATCAAGTTCCTATGAAAAAATAAAAGTGAAGAGAGCTGGCCAAGACGCAGCAATCATATTTTACCTGGTATAAAACACAAGGCCCAAACTTGGATAATGACCTGGAACCACCTAGGGAAATTTCTGGGGACAGGAAAGCCCCGAGGAAGTAGCTGCCTGGACATTTTGAGGCAATCCGGATGGTTGAGACTCTTAAGGAGAAAAGCGGATCTAAGTGAAGACAGGGAACCGTGATAAAAGATACACTTTGGATTCAGAGAGACAAAGGGAAGTTTTGTCAGCAAGTTGATCATTTTCCCCTAAAGAAATGGAGGAACACAACAATTTCACAGAGGCTACTCACAGGGGGGATTTTTCTTTTAATGACAGCAGTCTCATCCTGGGAAAGGAGCTGATCACAGAGTACAATTAAAGCCAGTTGAAAAAGTACAAAACATGAGGTAGTAAATGGATTTAGAGAGAGATCACCAAGACCTAATTACCCATGCAAATACTGAGACACAAATTACATCTACATGGAAGCGAAATCCGTTCTGTGTGACATTTTTAGACTGACTGCAGATGTGAGCTTGCGTTACTGCCTGGCTCATCTTGAGCTTCTCCAAATTCTCTGGGCCTCTAATTATTATGTGTTTATGTTTTCAAAAAGAAAGTGACTGGATGCATTGCATGTCTGCCTCAAGAAAATTTTAGTCCATTGAAATAGCAGCAGAAAACAAACACAAATATCTCTGTGAGGTCAGTTTTCTTCTGTGTGGACTAAATACAAACTGCTGTGTGTCTCAGCAGGAGCTGGGGCGATGGACTCCACACGTGAATACAGTACAATTGAGGGTTATCGCTGAGACTCTAATGGAGAAAAAAACATGATGAGACTCACTTGTCGTTGAGCACTCTTCAAACTGGCCCGGAGTCCTATGCTTCCTGTGCCTCTGCTCACTTTCAAACACACACCTTCGCTGTGTGTATTAGACTGAAGTACACCCCAGCTGATATCGTCATCAAGGTCACACAAACTCTTCCACCAAGAACCCAAGGACCATGATGACATTTTCAGGATTGATTTAGTATTCAGCTGCTTATCAAAACATGACTTTGTGATGCTTTTTAATATGCATGATTATTCAGAGAGGCCACTGAATCTGGCATTACGTTAAAACTGGTTTTGATTTCTAGTCCTCATGTTAGTTAAATTGGTCTCAAAATTTTAAATGGTTATTCTCAGAGTACTCTTAAGATAAGACTGAGGTTGTCTGTCATTAAATATGATAAACACTGCACATAAACTAGGTTAGAAAATAATTTGTCACAGTGTCACAATATCTTTGTACGTATGGAACCAACTAACAACCAACCAGCCTGACTGCATGTTGGATAAACAGTCTGGTCTTCCTGTTATAAAAACAACTTTGGAAAATTCTACCACGATCAACACATTTTTCTTCTTTCTGCTGACACTGGAATATGGTCTTACAGGCTATCAAAGATTTTCTTTACATTATTTGAAAATTATTTCCTATTGTTTATTCCTTTTAGCTCTCATAAAAATCATTCTCTTTTGAAATAAGGCATTTCATTGGAACTTAGGTGGCTAAATAATATGTGAAAAATTAATATATGACTTAAAATCAAAAATACTTTGAGCCCATTGGAGAAGAGGACAAGGACCAGAGAGGGCAAGGGGCTGGGGGAAGGAAGAGACAAGGAGAATGACCAAGGGATGCACCTCTGTGCCTGAGTGAGACCCACTATTCAGTATAACTGACATTAATAAGAAAAGAGACAAAATAATATTTTGAGTGTTAAAGTTAATTTTCCCACTTTTGGTATGCACTCTTTAAAATTCATTCTTAGGAATGTTTCAGTGCCATAGAAGTTGTAGAAATTCTTGCATGTTTAGCATAGACTGAAGAGCCAACTGTGTGTTTTTGGTGTCCTTAACAAATGATTTACATCTACTAAATCTGATGGAGGTCTGTGTTCTTTGAGAATTTGAATATCGGGACAAGCAAGAAAACAGAGGTCATAGGGGACAATGCTGCTGGCCGGGTCAGAGCTGAAGGTGGTTCTTTAAATCCTACAACATTTACAATGTGAATTTTTAAATGCAATATTCTCTACTCTGGTGAAAATGTGCAAATTATGGTTGTAAAACTCTAAGTAGCAACACAAGATTTGGGATCCACAGTCTAAACAAGAAATGTGTTTCAATGTGAAATGCAGTTTATGTTAAAATTTTAAAATATTGTTCTGGAAACAAATTCAAGGAAACTTACTTTATTAAAATGTTTCAAGGAGATTAAAGGGGAAAGCAAGTCTAGGAAATGAAATGAAAAACTTGGAGATGCAACAAATTGTGGGAAAAATAAAAAGAACTGAAAAGTTATTTTGAGAATGAAAAAAAAAAATAATGAAAGAGCCAGAGAACACCATGCCTAAATAGTACACAAAACTGAAGTGTAACCCTGAACCTAGACCAAGGGAAGAATAAAGACCAGATGACGCTCTGGAGAGTTTCATTCAGCACGTTACTACTTCTCAGTGTTTGCTTATAGTCCATGGTGACAATAGTCCTCGTGGGAAGTCTGAACCGATGCATAATGCATCTTAGTTATTTTGTCAGATCATTCCTCACCCTCTCTCCAACCCCTCTAAATTTCTTGGTTCCTTTCCAGAAGATCTATCTCATTATTCTGTTGTTGATATTAACTATTGTAAATCACTGCACTGATCCTTCATCAGGGGCAACCAAGATAAAACCCTTCCTTTCCAAAGTCATTACTTACTCTGTTCAATTCCTAAGGAAGGAATATATCCATCTCTAACCCACATTTTATAAAATAGTTTCCACATTGCCAAATCTTGAAGCCACTGGCCTCGCTCTGTGCACATTTCTCTTGCAGAACTGCTTTACAGGCCCAGAGAAACAGAGATTTCTGTGTGTCCCTGTCGCACTCATTGTTGGGCTTCTCCTCCTTGTCACCCACCCCAACACCACTGTGTTCTGAAGATGAATTTCTTGACACACCGTAATCACTCAAAATCCACAGCTTACATTGAAATTTGTGGTTAAAATGTGTTTTGAATCATCTTGAGGATGTGCTTTTAACTTCTTTTACAGACTAGAATTCAACTCCTGCAGCAATGTTTTGAAGTTGACAAACAGAAGCTAGATCGTGTTTCTTTCACTTGTTGCAGTCAGAATACATTATGCATGACATTACTTAAATGAGCTGCAAGAAAATAACACACCTGCTTATTATCCTACTAATTCTATATGTTATTTTTATCTACTTGAGAGACTTTTTACTATGTAAATGGTTCTATTTTAAATCAGAGAAAATTATTAATGAAAACATTAACTTCTTAAAATAAATGCTTAGTGTGTGCCTGTGTATAGGACTGACCAGGAGAACTATAACATTTATTCTGAATATTGTTTGAGGATATTAATTTATATGTATTATTTTCTTAAAAATAAAAATACAAACAAAAGCAACATACCTACATTACAGGGTGAAAAATCACAGAAAGTAACTGAAAAGCGTACGAAGTAGGTCTAGAATCTCATTCACCAGAGGTAATTATTCTTACTATCCTAAAATAATTTCTACTTAAGAATTTCTAAAACACAGATGAAAGTATTTTGAAGTGTTAATAAAACCTTAAATTATTTTTATGTTGATATAAAAGACTTTGTATGTTCAGGTGGATTTTTGTTCAGTTTTTATTTTTACCAGCACATACCAGGGAACATAGTAATCATGCTGGTTGATGGACTCGGACGTCACATGTAACAGTTCCTTGTTCATCTCCACGTTCTATTGCTTGGTCCTCCGGACATTTGTGGTAAATATATTTCCCGACTATTTATGCTTATGTTGCTTATACTTTTTAATAAAAGAAACCATCAATATTTAAGCTTGGATTACTGATTTGTTTCACTTAACATTAGGATCTTAAAGTGCATCCATTTTCCTACAGATGACTGAAGCTTATCTATATGCAGGAAAGTGCTCCACTATGTATAAATACCATATTTTCTTTATGCATTTATATATTCATGAACATATATGCTGCTTCCAAGATTTAGCTATTATGAATTGTGCTGTCATAAAATGACTACTTACCCATGGAATATGACACATTGAACTCTTTCCAAAAGCTATCTAGAAAAGAGCCAGCTGGATTAAATGGAATTTCTAGTTTTAGTTTCTTTTAGGAACTGCTATGCTGCTTTCTATAATGTTTCTATGAATTTTCATTCTCATCACCAGTGTAGAAGAGTTCTTTCCCACATAGCCTTGCTAGCATTTCTTATTAATTGATTTTTTGATAATGATTATTTTTCTGAAGTATTTTGGAATCTCATTGTTGCAAAATACTTTAATAAGAAAAATTGAGGTTTAAAAGTATGGCTTACTGCTAGATTCTTGGTCTAAAATATGCAAGGGCATAGGTTGAACTCCTTGACCAAGCAATATGAAAGAAAGAAAGAAATATGGAAAGAAGTTTGGAAGGAAGGAAAGAAAGAAGGAAGGAAGGATGGGAAGGAGGGAGGAGGAGGCCAGCCACTGCTCCAGGATCCAGGTCAGAACGAATGCTCACTGTGGCACGACCTGGGTCACAGAAAGACTCTGTGTGATGCTCCACCTTCCCCAAGTCTGTTTCCTCATGGACTTTAATATGCATCTCGCCACCACTGTTTCATGAATTGAGGCACAATTGTGGAAACCACCTACTCCTAACAGGCAAAAGCAATCTGATTTCCAAAGTTATTTCCATCTTTTCAGTATTATTCTTCCCAATTTAAAAATAAGTAAAATTCATGCTAGAAGGAGTGAATAAGTCATCCGAGTCCTCATGACTTTCTTGAGGTAAACTGAGGGCAGAAACTGTGGCGTTTCACTGATGTGGCAGTGACCTTTGGATTGCACATCCTGGGAAAGTTTCACTGAGTTCTCCAGCACTGATGCCTGAAGTCACAATCACGCTTTACAGATACTCTTCCTAAGACCATTACATCATAAAGTGGTTTTTATTGCAGACATTTTTTCCATTATGTTAAAATTCTGTTTCCTCTCATCTATTAAGGCTGAAAATAATTTATGGAATGGCTAAAGAAAATAATAAAAGAAAGAGGAAAAGACAAAAAGAGGGATGAGGTAAAGTTGGTCTGAAACAAAAAAATAGAAGTAGTAAGTACAACGGTGTAAATTAAAAATCTCAGTATAATTCTGCATATATTAAATTCTCAGTCAACTTTTACAAGATGTGACTCTCTACAAATATGAGATCTTCCATGTATAGGGCTCCATGTACTTTATATGACAGCAGTATTTTAATGGAAATTTATCTCTCTTAAACAATTGGAGCTGACTTTAGACACAGGACATTGTTAGACAGCTATTATATGACATTTAAGCATGGAGGATGTAAAGTCTCTAGAAACGTTACCCTTGCAATGAGAAGAGTAGTTGTGACATGCCAAAAGCTCTCAGCAGTCCTTTTTTTGGGTTAGAACTGATATAACATACTAAAAACATTAGTAGTAATTATGTCTCAGGAACAATATGCATAAAAATTGGAATTTCCTTGTAGAGTGAGATGATGTAAAATATGTCAAGACAAGCACTGGCACTTTCATGAGGTCCTGGTCTTCCTCGGGCCTTGTCCTTTATTTTATGTACAGGATTCTTCCAGTCTTGAATCTGTAACCTTAGGACAAATGTTTATGTCTGTTTCAGATACGAATGCTTCAAATGGACAAGAATCCATAATACTCTAACTTTTCTTTCCTCGTATATTCCCTTTAACTTCTCTCCAGCAAAAATAATCTTCTTGACTGAGTACACTGCAAAAGTTGTGAGAAAATAGTCAAATGAGAGTTTAGTCTTGTGTTTCTGCTTACTACCCAATAGCTCATTCTATCATTGGGAACTGGAACCTAGCACATCTTTAAGTTTCTTATATTATATCACTGTTCTCTAGCTAGCTGGAAAACAAGACTGTGTCATGTAGAAAATGTTTAGTTAAAGAGAAAATCATTACAGTTTGAAAGCACAGCAGTGGGCATCAGCACTTCTGCTTTGGCCCCTGAGCTCTGATGCCAGTAACGAGGGTTCAATGATGACATCTGTGGAAAAGCGGAGAAAAACTCTACCTTATGTCTCACAACTCGTGGCTTTGGATACACAGTGAGTGAGACAGACACTGCTAATGTATCAGGATGCAGATTGGACAGGATGCAAAGAACGCCGTAGGTACAAGGCTGTCCTGGACGTTAAGAAACTGAAAGATAGCACTATCTAAGATCTCATGGTATAGTGTAGAGTATAAAAAACCACAAGAAGACAATTATGGAAAACAGTATGGAGTTTCCACAAAAAACTAAAAGTCGAGTTTCTGGTGACACATCTGTTCCCCACCAGCAGTCCTCCAGAAAGCGTTGAAGCCATCACATTACAGAGACACACACGTTCTCTTTTATAGCAATACAAGGCATAATAAGTACACCATGGAAGTGGCTTATATGCCCTTCAACAGATGAGTGGATAAAGAAAATGTAGTGTTTGCACACTATGGAGTACCACTCTCCCACAAAGACAGCTAAACTTCAGTCACTTGTAGAGAAATGGATACACCCTGAGAACATAAAGTCAAGTAAAGCAATTCAGACACACAAGTTCAAATTCCTATGGCTTCTCTGATATGACAAATACAAGGTACAAGTAAATTGAAGAGCAAAATAAAAGATAGATAGTAGAAAACAGAGATCTTTTGCAAAAGGGAAAGACCAAGAGAAAAAAGGTTAAAGTGGGAGGTGTAAGAAAGGAAACAAATAGTAATTAAAATGTTTTATGCACATTTGCCAACCCTCCAGAGGAACACGATCATGATGCACTGCAGATATATACTCAGGAATTTTAGAAAAATATGAAGCGCAAGAGAAAAATGGTGTTTAGCACGTGCTCTTGCACCTCTATATAACTCCACAGGCAGCTACGAGAATACATTAATACATACTTTCAGGTACTATTTGTGTTTCGTGCTCACAGTGTTCCTGAGCAAGCTCAGCAGTTTTCTCTGCAAGTGAGTC
>PVIR01025750.1:0-24612 GCA_004026965.1 Petromus typicus | reverse complement strand
CCACACACATTCCTCAGCTCAATGACCCATCCCTCTCTTCAGTCCCAGCAACAGTGGATGAAGCACTTTGCATACTGCTTCTCTCTGAACTGTCTATCATCTCATGTTTTCTGACATGGAAAAAAGTTATCTTTTAAAGATTCCTGTGATCAGACTGGACCCACTCAGATAATCCCAGACGACTTCTTCATTTCAAGGTTTTTAATCACATTTTCAAAGCCCTTTTTTACTTTTAAAGCAGCATATTAATAGATTCCAGGGATTGAGACTTGAACAGCTTTGGGGAGTTCTTCTTCTGTCCACCACAAATTCAAGCCATATATTACCACATGGAAGTACCTAGTCCCCTACTGCAAATTCTGAGTCAGTCATGCTGATCTTTGGGGGGAAATCCCTCCACAGATAAATTATAGTTAAAAAATCACCTCAGGGCAATCCCCCAAATGCCCCCTGTCCTGAAAAGGCTTGATTTAGCTTCAGTCATGTCTTTCACAAGGATCACCTGACTAGCTCTTTTATCCAGGTATGTCAAGCTGAACAATGTTCCTTTATCAAAGAGACAAAGAAACCAGCCACAGAGAACCATAACCTACTATAATATGCTGAAAACTGAAGACATGTAAATTAGCTGTCAAGAAATTTTTTTCGTTCATGCTTCATCAGAATGGTATCTTTCCATAGCTAAAGGTCATTCATAACTCTACCTTTTGCTATAAGGCTTTTCTTTTAATTTGGTGGTAGTTATTTTTCTCACTTCTACATTTGGCTTTCCTCCTTTAGCATTGCTCATTTTAGGCTAGTAGCATGTCATTTCTGTCTGTTAGATTTAGTGGACAATATTTCTCTCAGTACTAACATTCCTGGGAATGAAATTCATCTTCTCTGACTTTTTGAATCTCCCCCGGCTCTGTGTCCTATCATGCTCCTTCCATAGGACGGTGTTCAGACAAGCCCTGGTTAACTGAATTATTGTTGTGCCAGCACCATTATGGATCAGTCAAAATAGAACTGAGATATTTATTTGCATGTAGTACCTCTGAATAAGTGTTTCTTCATTTGATATTTGAGGTTATGCCAAATTTTTTAGTTCACTTTCCACTTCTATAAAAAAATACCTGAAGCCGGACAATGAATGAAAAAAATATGTTTATTTAGTTGAGTTTGAGAGATTCAAGAGCACAGCCCTGACATCTTCCCAGCTTGCCTACGTTACATGGCCAATGGCATTATGGTGTGAGCAGAGATGAGAGAGAGGTATCATATGTCAAGACAGAAAATCAGAGAATGGAGTGAAGATGTAACAACCCCCTCTTATTAGAAACAACTGGGGTGTCATGAGAACTGTATTAATCCCTTCTTAGGATAGCAACCCCTCCATGGCCGAATTAGCTCACATGAAGCTCCCAGTCTTAAAATTTTCTGCCACTATCCAACATAACCACATTGAAGAACAAGTTGCCAATACACAAAACCTTGGAGAGCACTCAAAGTCTACCCAAACCGTAGCACAAGCTAACATGCTTTTTCCTTATTCTAGGAAATTCAAATGTAAGATGAATAAAAAAGGTCACACTAGATATTCCAAAATATGTTATTCATGTACAAGTTCTGCTACATCCTAACTATTTTACAAACTGTCTCATAAACTTACTCTTCAGGAACCATAAATAATTAGGCTGGCATTTCCAGGGGACTGGCCCATATGTGATTCCAGAATAAAATTTAACTGTATTTGTTATTCTAATTTTTCCAAGTAATGAGTAGTACAAATATTTCCAGTTGGAAATTCCCATTTCCTAACACTGAGAAACATTTGAAATGTGAGAAAAAGTACTCCTACAAAGAAGTTTTATTAATGAGGCTTTACTTAGGTGTTCCATTAAAATTCCAAACTATTACCTAAATCAAACACTAAGTGATAGTTGATGCAGATGCTAGAACTTCCTGGAAAACTTAGATACACAAAACTCACTCTCCTAACTACAACTAATGATTTTTTTTTTTTACTTAGAAGGTACAAAGGCTAAATACTTCCATGTTCAGTGTTCCAGCTTTCCTGAGACATTATTGCAAATTATATCTCTGACTTCTTCCCATATCTTCACCATATCTCCACTGTGTAGCTGACCCACAATTTCAACAGTACATCCCCTTACACAGCAAGCACTAAACCTTGAAGGCAGCCATAAAACTTTTTCTGACTACCAAATCTTTCCTCACTACTAACACTTTGGTTTTATTACTGATCTTTTCTTTTTTCAGATGGTAGAAGGGCCCAGGTCATATTATGACTCCTGTTTACCATATTTCCTTTCCATGAGAAGCTGTCAGCATCTACACTCCTTTCACTGAAACCCTAAGAAAGGGGAAATTCATAATCTCTTTCACAGTTGGTAGTGTTTTATTTTTCTCCCCATCAACCCATTCAATGACACTTACTACTTCTATGATTTTTGTCTTGAACTTTGTGTTTTCTCTGAAGACTTTTTTTGATTCATATTCTTCATTTCCTATCTCAACCCCTACATTCATAACTGGAAGTTTAAACAGATATTGCTATAGCATTACACCATAAAATCTGATAGGCACAAAATCTATCCTGAGAAACAGAACATTTTAATTATTGTCAACACTGCTAGATATGTAGAAAAGGAAGCAAACATGAGGTATTTATTTTTACTTCTGAGAAACACCAAAGGCATCTCAATCATGTCTTGTCTTGCTCATAATTGGATTATAATAACAAGAGTTAACATTTCAAACAATGAATGAGGCAACCTCTGTAGGACTGCTGAAATATGAATCAAAAAGCTAGAAAATTTATTAATTCATCATTAATGTTTAGTCATGAAACCTACCAAATTTAAATGTAAAAGTAAACTTTCACTACAATAAAATTTCTAGGAAATATACAACTGACAATCTACAGTAACTACCACTGTGTTTAACACATAGAGAGTTCTCAATAAATAACTGCTGAGTGGATGAATGAATGTATAAATCCATGTTTGGGAGGACATAATGTGATTTAATTCCATATCATGCACATCAAAGTCTACCCACTACTTCAGAGTCAGAATAGATATGCTATTTCTAAAGCGAGTGCCCAGAATTTTGAAAACTGAATGTAGATTACAATAAAACCAAATAGTGGTGACACATCTGCATGTAGTTCGGCTTCATTTTTCTTCCGCCTGTCATAGCTACCAACCTTCCTGTCAGAACTCATTCTGTCTTTCTTATTGAAACTATTAGTCATAGTCAAGGTATCTGCAAGAAAAAATATAAACAACATGGAAAGATAATACTTTGCATTATTTCCCCTTGATGCTAGCTCACAAGTAAATCTTTTTCAGCTCTAGAAACTCCTCATTCTCCAGTCACCTACCTGCATCCCTCCATCTTGCATAAGAGAATTTTTCTCAGTCTGACTTAGGGAAATAATAATGATGAATAGAATGTAAAAGGACAAAACAAGTATAATTTCAATTCTTTATAGAAGAACGTCATTCTTTTTTTTAAATTTCATGAATTCTGTCAACCTCAAAAAAAAACAGCAGAGTCAAAGTGGGACTCAAAAACTTGAGATTCTGTGTCTTACCTCTGGGGAAAGTCCAGAAGCTTTGGAAAATTCTGAATCATTCCCATTCTTGGGGTAATAAAGGAATCCATTTGGCACAGCCACCCTGGAATTTGGAGGCTACACATCTCTATGGAAATAGGGTGGGTACTGTTTGAACAGAATCTCAGGTTCAAACAAATGAATCTTACTCTTAGATTTAAAATGGCTCATGTTTATAAAAGTATGAAGGACAATGGAGATGAGTGACAATAACACATTAGATGACACCCCTCTTCAAACTGTCTGCATAAGTCCTAGGTACAGAGTGGATACTGTGACAGCACAACCATATAGTTTTTACCATTGATTCCAAGGCATTTGATGCCTCATTAAGCACTTATAAGGATAAGGTCACCTGCTTACTTCTTTCTCAATCAACAATATGCAACAAGAATGATCCTGTCCTGCCTCCCAACTCAACTGTGTACTCTAATAATTTATTAACGTTACATAGATGACCTCTATAAAAAACCAGCTGAAATGGAGACAGTTAGTTTCTGCTTGGCAATAAAGTCACTACCAATTCTGCCCCATCTAAAACTAAAAACTAGAAGACTTCTAGAGCCTTCGAACATCAGCAAAGACAATATCTCCCAGCTGGGGAGAGACATGACTGATAAGTTGTCAGAACTTAGAAGATTGTACTAGAAAAAAAAAAGCGTGGCTCTGTGATTAAAATGAAATTGCTAGGGGCCGGGGAGTTAGTTCTGTGGTTCCAGCGCCTGTCTTGCAAGCGCAAGGCCCCGGGTTCGATTCCCCGGTAACCACATAACAATACTGGGTGTGGAGACCCACACCCAGCAGCAACCAGTACCACATACCACAGTGCCGGGCGTGGTGGCTCACGCCTGTAATCCCAGCACTCGGGCGGCAGAGGCAGGAGGACTGTGATGTGAGTTTGAGGCTGAGCTCAGGGCCAGCCTAAACCACAAAGCGAGACCCTGTCTCAAAAAACCTAACAAAAAAAAAAAAAAAAAAATGAAATTGCTAGTGTTTGACTTAAAAGAGATCAGAGTTTAAAGCCACTGCTGACCACGTGCTGAGGGATGAGGTACTCCTTACGCCAACCGCCACCCCTTATCCACATCACACCATCATCAATAAAGTAACCAAGATCGTTGGCCATGATTGATTCACTATCCCTAGTATAGACCAGTGGTTTTTTCTCCTAGGAAAGAAACTCTCTACAGAGTTTTGCACATATCAGAAACAGAAAGATGAAGTTTGTCTTTTGATAAAACTTGAAAACTTGTACATCATGTTCGTTGCTTCATTTACCCTACTGTGTGCATGCTCTTTGACCTGCTATTGACCTCCAGCCTTCAAATCGGAGACATTGACATATGCCCTTGGGTGGTAGAGTTTTCAATCTCTGCACAAATGATTTCTCTGAGAACAATCTGGTGCAATGGGTTATGATTAGTGGAAGGTAACCAACATCTCTCAAGATAAAAGTCATAGGCCATTTTCTACTAACTAAATAAAAGGAGAAAAAGAATAAGCTTATCCTAGATAAATGTAAATAATATACTAATAACACTGGGAAATGCTCCATCTCTGAATGGAGGTCAAACTTGCCACAGTATCTGAGGCTATGAGACAAAAGTGAGGAAGATGCCACATTCTTCTGGCTCTCCCAGAATTCTCTTTCACTTGCTAATCTCAGGTCTCATAGTCAGTTAACATTCTTAATCACACTTTTTAGTGGTGAACATATAACTCTCGACAACACTTTATGTATAAATCCAAATTTACAAGTATATTTACAAGTATATTTCCTTGACTTTTTCCACATGAGATTCCCATGGGAAAGGCTTGGCCAAAATTAGATAAACAGAAATAAGAGCTTTAATTCACCTACAGCTCAAAATTAGTTTTTGATAATGTGGAATCTACTTCTAAGTTCTCTTTTCAAAATACTCTCTCTTCTCATATACAAACTGGCACACTACTAGAGCTTAAAAGAAATAAAGAGAAGGCCGGGGATTTAGCTCAGTGGTTCCGGCACCTGCCTTGCAAGTGCAAGGGCCCAGGTTAGATCCCTGGTAACCACATACAACAATGCTGGATATGGATTCCCACACCCACCAGCAATCAGAGCCACATACCACAGTGCCGGGCACGGTGGCTCATGGCTCATGCCTGTAATCCCAACACTTGGGAGGCAGAGGCAGGAGGATTGCTGTGATGTGAGTTGGAGGCTGAGCTCAGGGCCAGCCTGAACAACAAAGTGAGACCCTGTTTCAAAAAAAAAAAATAATAATAATAATAATAATAATCAAGACTCTACAATCACCAAGATTCTTGTGGTTGCTACCTGATAATCTATGGTGGCCTATGAGGAGGCAGGGAACTGTCTCCTTATGGTCCAATTTCTTATTTCCCAAGGATATAATTAAGCAAGGAGAAACAGATATGGTGAGATAAGGGGCTGAGGATTTAGCTCAAGTAGTACCACTCCTACATTAGAAGCACAAGGGCCCAAGTTTGATCCTCAGTACTGCAAAAAGGAAAAAAAACAGACATGGTAAGACAGGGTGATCAGAGAGCCACATCCAGCAGCAGTAAAAGTGTCCCCAGAGTATTACAATATTTCTAGACATCTCAAGTAATGGTCCTGGTGATAACTGCTGGATTATTACTAGAAGCTCATGGTCACACTTGTGACCACAAAGAATTTTACATTGGTGTGATATATATACTACCAAAATATTCTTTATATTTTTCATTTCAAACCAAATAACACATCTAAGGAATATTAAGCAATTTTATATCAGATATTTCATTTATTTATATTAGCCCTCCAGATGTCCAATCAGTATTTTTAATCCATTTATGATTACACAATGGGCCTTATTTACAGCACTGACTTTCTGACAACGATACAAAAATATAGCAAAAATATACTTGCCCTGGGAATCAAGAATCCTGGTTTCCCTCAAGCCAAATCCTCGTTGAGTAGCTATGTAACCAACAAATCATTAACTATACTTTTGTATCATCAGTGAGAGTAAGGTGATTGAATTGGAATAATCTAAATTTCTGCCAGTACTAAAGTTCTTCCATCATTTGGTACACTGATCTCACAAAGTACCTTCTATTATTTGAGGTGTGTGCATGCACACACATTCACACACACACAAATACACACAGAGTACTCTTTTAATTGGCTTCAAGAAGACCTATAAGTATCAAAAATGAGGAGTACCATACAAACTGTCTTGTCTAGAAAGTGTTGTGAGTCATAAGGTAACCAACACCAGTAAGTTCTAACTTGTGTATCAAGTACCAAGCAAATGAGGACTCAGACAAAATTTTGTGTCCAAATTCTTCAGACATCAAATTCCATGAGTTTTGAAGCAGCCAAGGACCACAGTGAGATTATACTGTAAGTGTTCCTACCTTCAAGAAGTTTAAAATTACTTTAGTTTTTACTCTAGATTCATATGACTATTGCTTTCTTAAGGGCTGTATTCGGGCTTCTTTCTCTCTTATCCAAGGCATAACATGCATCAGGTGTTGGATGAATGTGTGTTGGAAGATGAGACTATGCACAAATGAGCACACTGCATGTGTCTGAAGCCAGTATTTCCTGAGGCTTAAGGAGTATAACCTAGATAATGCAAGAAGATTCAATCTGCAGGAGGCACTGAATAGCAATGCATGCCAGCCTTTGAGTCTGTAATTAATGATCCAAAAGGCAAGTTTCAAGAGCTGAAAGGTGACTACTACAGGTTAAGATTCTGGAGAAAGTTTCCCAGTGAGAACTAAAATTAGTATGGAATTTGAATAGTTGAAAAGAAAATTAAAAGTTCTACTCAGATGAAAAGCACAAAGAATTACTTAAAGAAAAATAAATTGAACATTTGAGGATAGAAGCAACCAAACTGACCAATAAATAAGAAAATAACCTTTATCTGGAGAGTGTATATATTCAATAAATACATGTAAATATTAAACATGTATCTTGTGCCAATTCTGGTTCTGAGAACTGAGGAAACAGCAATAAACCAAACAAGTACACACATCTCTTCTTGAGGTGCTTCCATGTTAGTTGAGTGAAACAATAAAGAAGTAAAATACAGAATTGTCAAATGGGAATAACTACTGTAAATAAAAGTAAATCACAGATGGATACGTTGTTCAGGAAAAATCTTAACACTAAATAAAGAGACAGGAAATATAAAATGTGTCTAGTTCTCAAACCATGGATCTTTTCAAATTTCTCTCCTTTGTCTATTCAAACCCATCCTGCTGTGACATAACATATTTCTCTCTACCACCTTTGCATTTATTTCTTATGAATGCAACAGAGAGAAAAAGCATTCACCTGAAATTAGCACGAAGCTTTATAACATAAGTCTCTGAGCTCAATCCTTGAACCAAACTTGGATGAGTCAGTTCTCCTAACTCAATATGAATCCCAAGAAACTCACAGTTGAATTATACACACCATAATGAAGGATAAACTCAAGACATTTATAGCTAAATGAATACACCTTGAAGATATACTCTGAAGTGAAATTAATTGGACACACATATGTAAATATTCCATTGTCTCTCTCTTGTAAGGCATTGAAAGTGTAAGTATGGACCAAAAGTTAGAATAGACAATGAGAGATAGGAAAAAAATTATCCAAAAGGAAGAGGGAGCTATAGAGGTGGGAGAGCAAAGAAAAGAAGGGAAATGAGAAAAGAAGGAAAAAATGGAAATGGGACTTTTGTAAACAAAGAGAGGAAGAAGGAGAGAAGGGAGGGGAGAGCAATGGGAAAAAAGAAGAATCAATACACATCATGCGCAGGTACAAATTCCCTATGGTGAATGTAATCATTACATATACCTAAACCGTATCCCTCAAATTTTTTAAAAAATAAAAGAAAGAAACAGAGAAGAGAAAGGGAAAGGGAAGAGAAAATGAAAAGATTTAAAACTTTTAGAGCCAGGCATTAGTAAATGCTACTGCAAAAGAGATAAAAAGAGAAAGAAGTTGAAGGCACGATATATGTGATAGAGATTGTTATGGTGGTATTTTTAGGAAAATTAAACAAATGCCTAAATGCACCAAAGTCATTGATAACTACTTTTGAAGGGACAAGGTGGTGACTCATTTCTCTCATTCTCCTGTATTGTTAAAAAAAAAAAAAAAAAGGATTTAGCTCCCTATTCCTATTTATTATTTTGCTCTTTATTTTTACTTTGAGTTTCTCATATAAGAGAAACCACGTGATATTTAAGCTTATGCATCTGATTTTCTTCACTTAAAATTATGGTCCCAAAATGTATCCATTTTCCTCTTTTATGGCAATGTAGCACTCTACTGTGTACAAAAAGTACATTTTCCTTATCTGTTCTTTTAGTGATAGACACAGAAGCTGCTTCTAGGGTTCAGCTACTATGAGTTGTGCTGCTACAAACATGGGTGTGGATGTATCACTGTCACACAATGTCTTTAACTTGTTCAGGAAGATACCTAGTCAGAAGGAGAGTGTGGGAGGAGAGGGCCAGGGATGAAAGGGACAGCGATGTGTCATGTGCATGTATCTACCCCACACAAGGAGTGTAAACTGTATGTATTTCAAATATGTACAAGAAAGAAAGAGAGAGAGAGAGGAAGAAGGAAGAAAGGAAGGGATGGAGGAAGAAAGAACGAAGGAAGGGGGAGGGAGGAAAAGAAAGGGGATAAAGAGATTATGGTCAGGGAAAGGAGGGGAAGGGTAAGAGAGGAAAGAAGTATTAAGAAGGGTCATGTAGAAGTACCAGCTTCTTACAAGGAATCCAAAAATTATGTATTACACCAAAATCAATTTTTTTAAAAGCACAGAATCCTTAAACCCAAAGAAAATACCAGTTCACTAATTCTTTGTAAGCCCACTCTTGGACACCCTCCAGATGTCATTTCTGTAAATTTAGAGACACAATCGGGTCCTCTAAAAGCAAGGCTCTGAAGCCAGCCACGCATTCGCGATGCAGACTGCTGGTTTTGCGGCAGTAGCTGGAGCACGGACAGGGGCTGCAGCCTAGGGAAGCCCCTCAGGGCTGTACCCCGGGGACCAGGCAGCCGGTCCCCAGGTCACTGCACTCACTCTGTGGGTGAGAACGCATGGGGATTTGTACAGGAGTTTGAATGGATTGGCTGCTTTGTTGGTCACATTTTGTTTCACTGCCTTATGTTTTTCTTTTCTATATGACAAATGCTTTAATAAACATTGACCGGTGTCCTGGGACAAGGGCAATCCGAATAAGGAAATATCTAACCAATGACTTATGAGAAGAGACAGCTATGACAGCAGCATTTTAGAAGGCTGCCATGATAAATAGACTGAAGCCAGATTTCTCTGGGCCAAGGCAAGGTAAGCAAGTTGAGCAGGTCAGAGGCAGAGGTAAGTTCACTGTGGGAAGGGTGAAGGTAACTAGAATGAAAGTGCATCTCATGAGGCTCCATGACCTCATGGCGACAATATAAGCAGTGTTCAAAACTTCCTGCATAGATACCTTGCAAAGATGAGAGGACCCAACTCACAGTATGCAGATTTTCCTCTGTATAAGCATTAAAAATAAAAGTCTCCGTGTCTTTTTCCATTTTCCTCCATGTGCTCCTTGTAGTTCATACTACACTTCATTAACCCATCCTCCATCACTTTGAATGTGATGTTCCTCTTGCTCTGAAATTCCTACAAAACAAACAAAAACCCTGTTGGGCTGAGCCTGGTCAGATTCCCACAAGCTTTTGGTTGATTTCTAAATGCTGTTCCTGTGATGAAACTGAAACTTGTTATTGCTGATGACAAGCAGCTGACTCTAAGTATAACCAAAATTTGGCTGAGACACTCATCTCTGGGTGAGGCCAGGTCTTTACAAAATCAGTTATGGGCTCAAAGGAAGTGTCACCTCCTCAGGAGCAGAAGAACTATTAATACCACCCTTAAGAAAGTGGTACTGGGTCACCACAAAAGGTGGGGTCAAAAGCAGACCATGACCTGACTCACCAGATACACAACATTTTAACTCTTTGGAAACTAGATGTACAACAAATTTCTTTTTTCACAATGTGTCTTTTTCTCCAATTTCTGGGTTTCGGAGAGCTGATTTTTCTTTGTTTTACTTCATGTTCAATTTTCTAGCTGATAGATTATTTAAATGTTTTCAACTCAGAGGCTGTATATATACCCTGTTTCCTCTAGTTTAACATATACGCTATCTCCTCTAGTTTATTTCTACTTGTCTGTACACTTATATTGGTAGATATTAATTATTCTCTCCTCTAGAAAAACAATTTTCACATAGGGAACTTTTGTACAAACTCAAACACTCAATAACTGAGCGGAGTATCAATTGGTCAAAAATATTCAAAAACATTAAAATGTGGCTGAAAACTTTTAAATTAACTGAACACACACTTTCTCATTTCAGGCCCAGAGTGAAGAGTGACTTTCACAACCCACTTCTGCTTCTCAGGAGCAGCAAAGTCTGCACAAAAGTCATAGCTGTATGACTCCTCCATGGTCCTTCTCGCTTCACAACCAGAAGAAAAGTCAGTCTCTATGTAACTACAGCATCTGGCTGTTTGTTCATTTAAAATGCTGTAAATAACAATTTCTAAGGCAGTAGCTTTAATTTTTTTAAATTTTATTTTAATTTCTCAATGTACAAAATCATCACAGATGTGTAAATATTGCATCTTTTCTCTGGTATGAGAAAATAAAGATGTAAATGAGTTATAGAATGTATGTTATATATTGTGAAATAAAAAATACTCAAAGCAAAATGGGGTGAAATGGGAAAAATAATGAGAGTATAACAAAAAAGAAAGGAAACAAAATTTATGGGGTGGGGGTGGTAGCGTGGGTAGACCTATGGGAAAAAATGAGAATGAAGTTGTGTCACATACTGGTACAAATTCTCATTGTTGAGTGCAGTCATGATGTGTATATGTAATATACCAATAAAGATATTTTTAAATCAACATTTAATTAACAAGGTCAAAATGGAACAGACCATGTAAATATATGACCAGGGTTTTGACAGTTTGTTTATAGTACACAAATTAATCATAAATGAGGTATGCTGCCGGTGGTCCTATACCGATGGAGAATGGCAACACTTGGGCTCACACAGGAAACCCAGCAACAGGCAATATAGCCCCATTTGGAATATGGATGTTCAGGAGAACGACTCCAGAAAAGTATACTGAGGTTCTGCTCCACATCAACCTACTCATCTAGTCAATTACATTACTTCCTACTTTATCAACACAGTTCAAGCCATCCTAAGATACTACATCTATCTTTTCATTACTACTGCTTCATCCCACCTCATCCTCCACACTGAGATCAAAACTTCAGCTGTCCCCATCTGATATCACTGCAATTTTCTGTTTTAGTTTCTGTAACCCAGCTTCTATCATATCACTTGTCTTCTCAAAGCCCTTCAGTGACTCCCTGTGTCCCTAACTAAGCAAAGCCTTTGAAAGTTTGATCCTGGCTACTTCTAATATAAATACTCATTAAGCCCAGATCATTCCTTTGTGTGTTCTACATTCCAAAGATGATCCTTTTTTATCCTAACTTGAAGATTTCTAGAAAACAGAAACTAAGGCAAGTATTACAGGGCACTGATTTATTAAGGGAAGTACAGTTCCAGAGCAAAAAGAGTGAACGAAATGTGAACAGAGATCAAGAGCCAAGAGTGTAGATGCAAAATGACAATGAGCTCTACTTCACAATGAGATGGAGAGTCTCAGCTGCTCACTCGAAAGTCACCTGCTCAGAGAAACTGGGCCTCAGATGAGGTCATCAGAAAAAATAAATATGAAAATATGTTTATCTGTACAAGTCTTTCCATCTTCTGCTTTTCTTTGAACAAAGTAACTGTGCTGCATTCCTAGACTGTACTTCGTATTAGTTCATGTAAGTAGACCATAATGTTTACATTCCTTGCATAAAGTTGGTTTGTGTGCACATCTTAATTCCTTTTTTATCCCCTTTCTCCTCCCTCCCATTTCCCCTCATCACTTGATTCTCTTCCCAACTGAGAAAGGCCTGTCACCCTACTTCCTATTATCTATCTTTGATTTTGCTCATTATTTATGTCTTGGGTTCTCATATGAGAGAAATCATTTTGAGATTCATTGGGAGTTGCTTTAGGAAGCCACAGCCCATGACTAGCAATGTTGGTATATTACATAAATCTCAAAATAGTGAAGATTTTTATATTACATAAATCTCAAAGTAGTGGAGATTCCAGGCATGGAGCTGCTCAGATTCCACCAATAGAATCTCCTAGGCCTGTCATAAAATTCATCAGGTGTAGCATCGACATCTGGGGCAGACCAAATGTGGGACAGAGATGAAGGTCCTAGAGAGAGAAGAGACCAAGAGAATCTACAGAGATGTGTATAATATGCTCAGTATGCCTCTACCCATCCCACACCAGCCCACTCACAGAGACTGCCTACTAACCATTCAGTTCCTTGAATTTCTTGAATCTCAGTATACTGTTAGGTCATGAAGGTCATGGGTCCAAGAGATATATATAATCTCCTCAATGAGATCATGAATTCATTAATAGAATTAATCAAGCCTATATTTCTATATGTACTCATCTCAACCACCACAGTCTGAAATGCTGTCCTATGAGTAGTTAATGAGGGAAAGATCAGAACAGCCTCAAGAATAGCCAGTCTGAGATTGTAGTTAGTCCAAATAGGAATACAAACAGTTGATGGACATTTGGGTTGTTTCCAAGATGTAGCAATCACAAACTGAGCTGCTATAAACATGGGTGCACATATGTCGCTGTGATATGAGTCTTGCAATTCTTGTGTGTGTGTGTGTGTATATATATACACAAAATATATGTATATATATATATATGTATATGTATATATATATATATATATATAAAACAGAGGGCTATATATAATGTAATTATATATATATATAAAACAGAGGAATAGCCCTGTCAAATGGGACTTCTAAGATTGAGTTATTTATAATCAAACAGGTGTACCTTCAGGATATCCTCATAAGTGAAATAAATAGGTCACAGATATGTAAATATCATCTTTTTTTATATATTTTCTGTGGTATGAGAAAAATGAAGGTGTAAATGAGTTCCAGAATGTATGTTACATATTGTGAAATAGAAAATATTCAAAGGGAAATGGGGTGAAAGGGTAAATAATGAAGGGTAAAATAATGAAATTATAATAAAAAAGAAAGGAAACAAAGCTTATGTATAGAGGGGGCAGGGGTGGTAGGGTGGGTAAGGAAATGGGGAAAAATGAGAATTAAATTGTGTCATATACTGGTACAAATTCTCATTGTTGAGTGCAGTCATGATGAGTATATGTAATATACCAATAAAGATTTCAATAAAGGAAAAAAAAGAAATAGAAACAGCCTCTTCTGACTTCACAGAAAAATGTCTGAGCTTTGGAATAAATCTAAATAATTATTAAGTATATCATTCGTTTCACCGTGTGCTTTCATTTCCTGCACAATAAAAATAAAATAGGGCCAGGGGTTTAGCTCAGTGGTTCCGGTGCCTGTCTTGCAAGCACAAGGGCCTGGGTTCAATCCCTGGTGACCACATACAATACTGGGCATGGAGACTCACACTCAGAGCAATCAGCACCACATATCACAGAGCCAGGTGTGGTGGCTCACACCTCTAATCCCAGCACTCAGGAGGTAGAGGCAGCAGGATTGCTGTGATGTGAGTTGGAGGCTGAGCTCAGGGCCAGCCTGAACTACAAAGCGAGACCCTGTTTCAAAAAACCTAAAGAATAAAAATAAAAATAAAATAATATAGGTTCAAAAATTATTTTAGAAGAATTAGCCTTTAGTAAGAAAAAAAGAGGATTAACTCTTTTCCTACTCAACAGGAAATTAGATAAGAATTAGACTGTGTTCATCATTCAAATATTTTTTTCCTTTCCTATTAACAGATGCCCATTTAAACTTAAAACCATGCAAAAGTTTGGGCAAGGGAAGGTCTTTCTGCTCAAATCTCCTGTACAAATCCACACACAATAGAATGTTGTAAACCATAACTGTAGAAAAAAAATGCAGAGCCTGACAGAGTTTGAGTCCTTGGAAAAACTGGGAGAGGGATTGAGGTAAACCTCCGTATGTCATGTGGGCTCATGATTTCTCACCAGGAGTGTTGTAATCCAAATATTAAGTCAAGCCAAATGGAATTAAATAGTCCACTTTTATAAATATGACACACTAAAACATCCTATTACACTTCTGATTTTTATCTGGATCCTTAAAGGTAACTGTGTAGGGGCTTTAATGAAGAATACTGGAGGAAAAAGTGCAGAAAGTAGTCATAGGGAAAGGATGTGACTCTAATGTGTATTTCCTTTGGAAGAAAAACTTCTAGGTCTTTGGCAAAGGGCAGCAAAAAGCTGAGATGTAAGTGGTTTGAGATTTTCCCAGGTTCATTATAGGATCTCATTAAAGCTAGAAAACAGCAGATGGTAAGTAGAGCTCTGAGAGACAGAGAAGGCATCTGCCAGAGCAGGGCAACAGGGCAAATACGACAGGTAAGAGCAGTCCAGAGTGATAGGGCACATCTGCTAAGATGACAGAGGAATGGGGAAGTTAAAAAGAATCTCTTAAGTGAGTACCACGTATTTTCTAATCAACTAAATAAATATTTTTGGAATGCAAACTAAATATTATCTGGTTATTTACTTGCCTTTCAACTTTAAACTGACCTTTTTCACTTTACCTTCTCATGCCTTTTAAGCTTTATTTATTTGTTCACTAAGAACACCACATTTCTACACCTTTAGCAATGTATTATGTACTATTGCAGTCTATGATCTCAAAGAGTTGTCAATCATATATGCAACCAACCAAAACAAGGTGATTACACTCAACCCAAGGGTTATAGTACTGTAGGAGAAGGAATTAATAATAATATGTAAAACTAGCACTATTCAGTAAGGTGTGATAAAAGAAAGTTAGAATAGCTGGTTTCCAAAATCCTTTCTAGTCCTTCACAACATGTGTTTACTTGTTCCAATTTTTCAAGTCCCATAACCTTATATATTATTAAATAAACCAAAATATTCCCAATACACATATTTGCTCTGTCAGAGGAGAATACTAATGGTATGCATTTCAGAGAAGAGCTTTGAAATAGATCTCTGAAGTATGCTCTAATCATAAATATGTGGAAGAAATTGAGGAATCACTTTCCCAAAGAAAAGGACATATCTTAGGGAGATCGTGAGAGGAGACAAATTTTTAATCTTTTATTCATTTTCCCCTGCAGTCATAGAGTTCCTTTTTACAATGGTTATGCTAACTTAGTCTCAACCTACAGTGAGCCTCTTTGATATTTTTTTGATACTATGACAAGAAATAAAATTTTAGAGTAGGAAAGGACTACAAAATGGTACAATCTAATTCCCTTCCTCATGGTAAAGAAACACAGCCTAAATATATAAAATTGCATGGTCACAAAGGCAAAGAGCTAGGATTTCTAGGTATAAAGCTGCACATTGCTGAAATATGAGTGTCCTTGGCACACAGCTAACACTACGCTTTTAATCTGAGTGCCTAGCTATCCCTGATTGTTATCTTCGAGAACTTCCCCCACTATACCCAAACTCATCATCTGTTGTCTGGGAGACAGACTTAGGAAGTAATGGCAAGGAACAGGCAACATGAAGGATGCACTTAGGTTTCTGCAGAGCTAAACAAGAAAACCATTACAAGGTCCAAAGAAAGGGTTGGGAAAGGAGAGAGCAGTAAGATGTGCTGCCCTCTCTGGACTTCAGGTACACAAGTAAAACGAGCTGTTTCACAATCACTTTTTTTTTTTTTTTTTTTTTTTTTTTAGGTTTTTTGAGACAGGATCTCGCTTTTGTGGTTCAGGCTGGCCCTGAGCTCAGCCTCAAACTCACATCACAGCAGTCCTCCTGCCTCTGCCTCCCGAGTGCTGGGATTACAGGCATGAGCCACCACACCCGGCACTGTGGTATGTGGTACTGGTTGCTGCTGGGGTGAGTCTCCACGTCCAGTATGGTATGTGGTTACTGGGGATTGAACCCGGGTCCTTGCGCTTGCAAGACAGGCACCGGAACCACAGAGCTAAATCCCCGGCCCTCACAATCACTTTTTGGTTGCTGGACTGTTTCAACAATCACATCACTCTAGAATTGAGCCATTATGGAGAAAACAGTTTGCTTGTTTTATATTTATACTCTGCTTTCATCATACCAGGTTTATTTTCACAGAAATATCCCTTTTTATTAACACATAGAAGTTCTGGATCTTGAGGTAGCCTGTGGAAATCATTCTAGCAATATATAAAGAGTCTTAAAACTACTCAAAGCCATTAATCCAGTAATCTCACTCTTGAGAAATTTAATATTATTAGTTATGAAAAATTAGATACATAAATTTTAGAGGTTTATACTAAATGTTTTAATATTATTATAGAAGCTGGACAAGGGCTAAATTACCAAAAGAGGAGAATAAAAAATTGTTAATCATATTATTAATAAATGTGAATGTAGAAAACATAAGAGCACAATTCAATCTTATGTAAAAAGGAGGAGAAGCAGAACACATGAATTTGCCCAGCAGATTCAGTGGGCTTCATGAAGAATCCAAATCTGCATTTTTATATAAGCTCTAAGGTGATTCTTATATACAACAAACCCAGGGATGCTATTTGCACATGGTACAGTTATGTAAATGTAAACCTACAAACAGGTAAAGAAGCACCAACAGACTACCTAACCAATACACACATACACACATGCTTTTCCATGTATTTTTATTTTGTTTTTAACAATAATAATAATTACCCAATTGTTGCAATCCCATTTCTTCTATATTATTCCTTTTCCTGATCTGATCTCCTTCAAAACAAAAAATGGCAATGTGACCTTACTTTGGTCAATAGCACATAAGAGGAATTCTTCCTGGGGCTTCTTTTAAAAATGTGTGGTTTATGATAGAGTAAGAGACAAAAACTGGAGGAGAGCTTGTGGGTAACTCATTTCCTTACTGCCTAACATGATATAGGCACGATGTAAAGCTGTCAGGACCACTTGTGCGTCAGGCTTGAGCACAGGTTCTTAGGACTGAGTTGGAGCAATCAGAGCTCTCAGAGCTGAGGAAGCAGGAAGGAAAGCAGAGGGCACCCTATTCTGTGTAGTTCATGACACTCACCGAGTCTGAAAAAATGGAGCAAAGTAGTATCCAGATACACAGGAATATTTAATATCTATAAGAGCTTATGTCCTGGGTGTCCTTTGGGGACTTGTATGGCAGGGACAACACTTTGTTCATCCAGGATGGCACAGCTGTACTGTACAGCTGTATTGTACTGTACTGGGCTATTAATTCTGTTTGAAACTCTGAAGCTACTGTTATGGTAGTAAAAAATAAACTTAAAAGTCCCAATCGATGTGAGCTGTGGAATAATAAACATTTTAAGAACAGAAGTTTAGGTTATTTAGATACCCTGAGACACAGTGTTTCTCTATTGACTCCTGTTTACCCTGAAATGAATTTAATGCCTTTCAGAATGGGCATAAAATAATGAGGCTTCTAGTTTGGGAAAATTAATGTCTGTTACCTTCTCCAGTTTCACAAATAAAACCTCCAGTCTATAAATACAAGGCATTCATCTAACTTGAAGGAATTTAAATCATTACCACACTTTGGGGGTAATGTGAGAATAAATAAGCAAAACTGATGGTATGTCTTCTCCATAGAAGCTGACAAATTCTAAACTAAATATATTTGTTTATATATTAAATGTATGTACTTGAAGAATAGATAATAGCTCTTGACCTATATGCCCATTTTAATTTAGCTGAAATAGTTCTGTCAACCTCAGAACCTCATCATTAAATTCTGATTCAGTAAAGCCAGGATAGTACCTGGCCATCGGTACCTTTCTAATCCTTCTAGAGGATTCTAAGATGAGGCTGGCTGGTGAACCACTGCAGTAAAGGCACAATCACACTGTTTCATGACCTGAACTTGCCATGAATCTGTAAGAGTCTCAGACCTTTAATGTCTAAAGCAGCAGTTGTGCTAAAAAGGGGTTTGGCAGTGGTATAATATTTGCTGATACATGTTATAAGAAATGTAAATTTTTCTTTAGCTTTTGTTCTTGATTTTACCTGGCATAGAATATATGGGTTAAAATTTACTAAACCTTGTCGGTTTTATTGTGACACAATTTACTGGTTCACACAGTATAGTCAGTGAAAGCCAGCTCGGTGACTCTCACGACAAAAATCCGCTGTTGAATGGACAGCAGAACACTTCAGGCAGATATGAACTGCACAATGAAACCTCTGAGTCAAAACTGTGAGTTTCTGTCAATACTTACTCCCTCGGAGAAGCAAAGCAAAAGAAATTTCTCTGAAGACTCAGAAGAAGGGAGAAACAAGGAGGATGGTGGAAGGCCAAAGAAAAGAAGAAAGGAGAAATATGGGAAATGAGAAAGGTAGAAGGAGAAAAAAGATGGCAGAAATAAATTCATATATGTCAGAAATCACAATAAATTTGTAGTTATACAATTTTCCTATTAAGATACTCAGATTAGGAAAAAAGTACAAATCTAGCTAGATGCCACTTCTAGAGATATAATAAAATGGCAAAAATTTAACCAATATTCAAAACATACAGTGTGCAAATGTTAAACAAAGAAACAAATTGGCAATGCTGATATCAGACAGTTTTTAATCAGCAAAGAAGGAAATTTATTTAGGAATTTTTGTGTGTATTATTACTTTTAAAGTATTTCATGGACTAGGAATGTAGCTCAGTAGCAGAACACTTGTTTACCACCTGCAGTGCCTTAAATCCAATCACCAGCACAGTGAAAACATAATAAACTAAATATCTTTATATAAAACCACAGACTTGTTTTTTTTAAATGGCAAATTGATAAAGAAGGCAAGATATGCACTTTTATTCCTTCCTTTTTGGAAGTACTGGAAAGCAAACTCAGGATCTTATGTTTGTGAGGCATGCGTGGTGCCACTGACCTAAATCTCTAGCTTGTATTTAAATGATATACATACTATGGAATATTCAGTAAAATGATCAGATAAAAGGACAGCATAGAAAATCCATTGCTTTATATTGTCTGAACATAGGCAGTTGGAAAAAATATCCAGAGAATGATACTCTTTGCAGTAGTAATAAAATTATAAAAATGACTATGAATAAATTTAATTGAAATATATATATGACTTAAAAAAGAAAGATATTTTAAAATAAACAGAAATTATGGATGAAGTCATCACACAAATGGACTGGGTAATATAGAATGTATAAATACAGGGGCTAGGGATTTAGCTCAGTGGTTCTGGTGCCTGTCTTGCAAGTGCAAGGACCCAGGTTCGATCCCCGGTAACCACATAACAATACTGGGCATGGAGACTCACACCCAGTGGCAACCAGTACCACATACCACAGTGCCGGGCATGGTGGCTCACGCCTATAATCCCAGCACTTGGGAGGCAGAGGCAGGAGGATTGCTGTGAAGTGAGTTTGAGGCTGAGCTCAGGGCCAGCCTGAACCACAAAGCGAGACCCTGTCTCCAAAAACCTAAAAAAAAAAAAAAAAAAAAGAATGTATAAATAGAATTTTTTCAGTGAACTTAAATAGAAAAAGCAAATAAATTGTGATAGAACTATACTGTGAAACAAATGGTTGTCCAATTTTGTTTTGTTTAAAACAGCAGTAAAATTGTTTCTACAGCTGAGGCATTAAAGAGTTAAAGAGTTTATAAGAATTTAAAGCATTAGAAGGAATTATAGAAGGATATACTTATAATATTGGAATTGTAAAGACTCTAGCCCAGAAACATCTTTTTCTGTCATCATCATTGTTATCAACTTTGAGAAATGATATCTTATGTCAGAAAAAAAAAATGATAATCGCTTCTCGGCCTTTTGGCTAAGATCAAGTGTAGAAAAAAAAAAATGAAACTTTCACCTAAAACCTTGTATTTTAGTTGCACAAGATGTTTTTCTAGGTTCTGTTCCTTCAGAAGCTTACTGTCTTATCTAAAAGGATTGTGAAAGAAAGAGCACTTGCTCCAGCATTAAAAGCCCAACATTCAAAGGGTAAGTCTCACTCACTAGCTACGTGGCCTTGCACACATGTTCGCTCAGGGCCTTCGTTCTTTTCTGTGAATGTTATCCGACGCAACGTAGTCTCATGTTTCTCTGCTGTTTACAGTTCCCAGCAGTCTCAATCGCTGTGCAGAGACTCAGGAAATTTCACTAATGGATCCAAACCCATGTACTTAGCTTGTTCTCACCACTGGAATTCTTAATGGGGGGATTTAAAGATTTCTGATGAATTATGGGTAACATTTCTTTTTTTTTAATTGAAATCTTTATTGGTACATTACATATACACATCATGATTGCACTCCATAATGGGGATTTGTACCAGTATAAGACACAACTTCATTCTCATTTTTTCCCATAGCCCTACCCACCCTACCACCCCCCATATACATAAAATTTGTTTCCTTTCTTTTTTGTTATAATTTCATTATTTTTCCCCCTTCACCTTATTACACTTTGAGTATCTTCTGTTTCACAATATATAACATACAATTCTAGAACTCATTTACATCTTTATTTTCTGGGTAACATTTCAACTTTATTCTCCTCTCAGCACAGGGTAGGAGTCAAAATTCAGTCCCTGAAGCTAAGCATCACTGGGTTCAAATTGGTGTTTTATTTTGAGTCCTAACTTAGATGACACCCATCAGTAGCCAGTCTCCATTTCCTTGCCTTCTGTATCCCACACCCTGAAATTACTCATTTCTCTTACTGTGCTTGGTATGTTAATCATATTTCCACTGCAGCAACCTCAGTTCTCTGCTGTCATCTGTTTGTTCTTCTAGATTTTAAGTTCCTCAAAGTCAGGCTCTAACTCTTCTTCATCTTTATGTCCAAAACACGACCACCATGCCTGGAACACACTCAAAAAATATTTGCTTATAGACTAATAATAAAATGGATTTGATTTTTGATTGGCTACCTAGGAAATGTCAGAAAATTTATCCCCAAAATGGCTACAAAATACCCTACAGAGAACACCAAAGGAAGGAAATACAAGAGCAAGTCTAAATATCTGCTGCACACATAATGTAATAAGGAAGCTTCTGAGTGCACAAATCTATGTTTTATTTGACTTGAAGTTCTACAGTCGCACAGCTTCTTATGAGAAGTCAATGTGGAAAGAATCTTAGACTAAGGATTTGGAGACCTGGATGTAGTCCCAGCTGTGCCATTAACTGCGTGTGTCACTCCCTGTCTCTAAGTCTGGTATGGGAAACAATGATTCACATGGTTTCCTCAGACTCTTTCCACGTAAGCACTTCTGGCTCCATTGCCATTAGCCTCATTCTACAGTTAAGAAAATCGAGACACAAAGGCTGCAACCAACTCATCTTAGCATCTTGCAGAAGCTGACTACCCCAGCTTAAATAGAACATGAATGAAAAGACTCCCTGTATAAAGCCCACCCGGTGGATAAGAAAATCATAGCAAGAGTCCTCTACACTAAACTGAGCTTCAGCACCTTCAGGAGACAACTCAGTTCATAGTGTTGGTCATCGGCACAATCACACTGGGTTCCCAGCAGAACTTCTGGGACATCTTACAGTGTCATTAGGTAAATGGAGAAGGAAAGTTCTGAAACTCCATCCATGAAAATAAAAGTCTTGTCTTGATCATCCTGTTTGCTACAGTCATTAGGGCATTATCAGAGTCTGACAATTCAACCCAGAGTCAAGTCCAGAGTTGAGAATTTGAATGGCCACTTGGTTTAGACACCCACATTCAAAGAGACTGCTTCGAGATCTTTTCACAGAGGTCTATTCAGTGTCTACTTGTATGTGTACCTTTTAGAGTAAAAAAACCAAGTGACCTCAGAAGTAAGAATGTGAATCATAATTTAAACACTAAACACTTGTAAGGTGAGCAGTTTCATCCCACTTAGTATTTTTGGAGTTTTTGAAGAGAAATTCGGAGGTTTACCATGCTATCTATATAATTTGTATTACTACCTAATTCACATATCATAGAGTTCATCTTTTTAAATAAATAATAATTCACTATTTTTAGTCATTCAAACAGTTATGCCATCATCTAATTTCAGAATATTTTCATCACCCAGAAAAGAAACCCCATGCTGATCACCAACACTTCCCATTCTCTCTTTCCTTCCAACCCTTCATAACCACTCAGCTACTTTCTGTCTATGGATGTTTCCCCATTCCGGACATTTCACATAAATAGAGTGATACACTATGTGACCTTTAAACTGACTTTTTTCTTTCTGTGCTGCTTTCTTGCTCTATAAACTTATACTTGAAAATCTAATAACAAAAGAGGAACCTATCTTTAAAACATCATCTTTCTTTATTAGAAATTCTTATAAACATTGTATAAAATCTTTAGAACTCATAGGCCAAGTTCTGTTCTTAACTATAGATTGTCCAGCCCCTAGAGGAAAATACTCCTCAAACTTCACAGGCTGGGTAATCTTCCTAAATCTAAAATTACCCTAACATGTGAGCATGCTTACAAAGGAAATGCAAGGACATCAGACGCCCAGGAATCTACACCCTGCCACAGACCCGGGGCTCCAGAGTGACCTCAAGTGGTTTATCAACCAGTCTCATTTTTCACTTTCAAAATGGCACCAACAACAATACCTTCCTTTAGGATTGTTATGAGGACTAGGAAAAAATATGCACAAGTACCTACAGCCTGGCACAGAGCAATAAACTATTGCTACTAATTTAAATGGTGACTTTTTAGCAACCGTCAGGGAGGGCAATCATTTACTAAATCCAGGAGGATTTGATTTCAACAGGGAATATGTTTCCCAACCATTTTTACTAAATTGCAAGGCTCAGAAAATGGTCCTGTGGCACAGCAGATCCACTCTACAAAAGGGAGAGGGATGAGGTGCCTGAGGCAGGGAACTGACAGCAACAGGAAGGAAAGCCAAGCAAAAGTGGCTTCAAGGCCTCAATCAAGCCCCTAGTCAGCTTCACTATCTACTTAATGTCACTTACTTAGACACAGCCACAGGATGAAGGGACCATCAGAGGGTGAGGCCTCAAAGGTAGAAACAAGATGGCAGATAAAGTGCACCTTCTGCACAGACAGAAGTGGAGAAAGCTCAGGAGGTGGGGTGGAGAGGGAGATTTTAATCACAGACACACGCAGGTCTAAAACAAGCACTCAGCAACTGGAAAGCAGGTCACCACAGCACCCACTGAAGTCTTGAAAAGAATAGCTTCAGTTCTCAAAGAATTAAAATAGCTATGAGTGAAGCAAGAGGAACAAATGAGTCATTAATCTGAAGCTGAAGTGAGATCTCTGAGTTAATGACCACAAGTATAGGTAGGCAAAGAGAAGAGAGAGTTGTTCGGTTCAGGTCTCATTTTCAATAAAAGGCAGACACTTACTTCAGTTTCAAGATGTAAGCTATGCACAAAATAAAAAAGCAAAGTTTCAAAAATATTCACATGGTCAGTAAACATTGCTAAGCTCCTCCTATGTGCCAGGTACTGGATACGGAGGGAAACAAAAAAGGAAAATCCTAATGACTGCCCTAAGTCCTGCAGGGAGACAAACCCAAAAGAGGAATTAAAAACCACACATGGTGGGCATGTGTGTAATCCCAGCCCTTGGGAGGCTGAGACAGGATTGCAATAGCAAGATCCCAAGCTGCATACCAAGACCTTGTCTCAAAAAAACTTTTTAAAAATCTTTACCAGCTGTTCCTCAGATAAAGGGCTACTCTCTAGAATATATAAAGAGCTCAAAAAAATCAGCCCACCCAAATTTAATGACCCAATTCAAAAATGGGCATCTGAAATGAACAGATATTTTTCAGAGGAAGAAGTAAGAGCAGCTAAGAAGCATATGAAGAAATGCTCAACATCATTAGTCATTCGAGAG